>JAUELF010232326.1:0-13418 GCA_031471495.1 Clinocardium nuttallii
GGAGACTAATGTTCTGACAAACTTTCATGGTGATTGAATGCAAAATGTAGCCTCTAGAGTGTTAACAAGGGTAAATGATGACGACGCACGACACACGATGGACGGACAAAATGTGATCCCAATAGCTCACCTTGCACTTCGTGCATAGGTGAGCTAAAAAATCGAAGTTGAATTAAGTAAAATTTACATTTCCATTTAGCTTGTTCCAGTGTCTTCACTTTTATTGACGTGTTTCAAGATTTCTATATTTAAATTGTATTTTATAATGTGTTCAAAAATTAATACGCTTCAGTGATCAACTGATCTCGCATGTGTTTTCTGTTATATGTTACAAAAGCTCCTGAAGGGATACTGAAGTAAGCTTATGTGGTGACTTAGTATTTGCTCATCAGACACTGGAATCCGCTGAGGCCTAGTGGTAAGCGTCAAGGATTTGGAACCGGCATGCCCAGTTGCAATGGTCATGGTAGAGTGCTCTTGGGCAAGGCACATTTCCTAGCCTAGTGCTGGTTTGTTTACTCAGGGATCATGAATAAGTTAAGTGATATTACTTAACCCTTTCCCTCATATAGACACTTTTTGAAGCCTCTGCAGCAGACGACTTTTTGAAAACATAGTGACAAAAGAGGAAATTGCACAAAACATGCAATTCCTCCTTTTGCCACTATGTTTTCCACTTTTTTCATAGGATATCCATTGAATTATGGAGATTTTCTGGTTTTTTTGACAAACTATGTTCGCAGTCGTCTGCTGCAGAATTGCCGTATGAGGGAAAGGGTTAAATTGAAAACACTGTAAAACCCCAACAAAACAAAGCTAATCGGACAAGAGTCCTAGGGGTAAAATATGTGCACACTGTACATAACCAACAGTGATGTGAGACAGAGTTGATCCTAATATCAGTTTTAACCCTTTCCCACATATTATAGACGCTTTCAGGCGCCTGTGCAGCAGATGACTTTTGAAAACATTGTGACAAAAGGAGAAATTGCAACTTTTCCCTTTGCCACAATTGTTTCAACTTCATTCTAAAATAACTACATGTTCCTCTTAAAGAGAGATTTTCTATAGTTTTACTTAAAGGCTTTTAACCCATTCCCTCATACAACAATTCTGCAGCAGACGACTTTGAACAGTTCATGTCAAAAAAAGAAAATCTCTAAAATTGAATGGATAACCTATGACTTAAGTACATTTAAGTTGAATGGAATTTTATTTATCTTTTCATTTCCCCCCTTTTCTGATGCAACCTGACTGCCATGTTTTTTCAATTAATCTAAATTGCTTGAACAATTTTTGTAGAGGGTCACCAAAGGAATATTTCATCCAAATCATCTTTGAATAAGAGGAATAATCTTACATTTTGTGCATCTTCCCATTTTGAACAATATTGAAAGAGGGCAACGAAAGGAACATTTTAAATCTGGTTGAAATTTGTCAAATGGTTTATAGGGGATGTTGCTTAACTGTTTCCCACATACACACAATTTGCAGCAGACGACTTTGAAACATGTCACATCTACTCAAAAATATGGAAAATCTCTCTAATTATGAAAAAAAGTTCTCCTTTTGCCACAATTTTTTCAAAAGACATCTGCTGCAGATGTGTCCAAATGTGTCTATAGGTGGGAAAGAGTTAAAGCTATAATTTAATGACTGACAACACACAGAGAGTGATCCAAATGCATAACCTTGAGCCTTTGGCTGCAGTGATCTAAATATTCATGACCCATCAGAATATATGAAGCCTCCGGACATAGATGTATCTTTAACTATTTCCAGCATACCACTTGAAAACATTTAGGCATTAATAGGAAAATCTTTGTAAATAAAAGCTGATTGAATAAGTTCAAAACATCTCATTATTTCTTCTTTTGCTACACATGTTTTCAAGAGACAATGAAGACGACAGAAGATAGCTGAAGATAATCGAAAAATATCATGAACGTAAAATCTTTTAATTTACCTTTTTGTTGAGGTAACTCCAAAGAACCCCTTCAGTGAAATGAATTTTCAAAGTACCAACAATACAGGGTTTGATAGACTGATAGAATTAGATAAGAAACTATTTACCCCCGTCTTCTTCAAGCTTCTGGAGTGTACCTTAACCCTTTCCCTCATATAGACGCTTTCTGACGCCTCTGCAGCAGACGGCTATTTGCCACAATGTTTTCCACTTTTTGTCATAGGTTATCCATGCTATTTAAGAGATTTTACAATTTTTGACAAAATATGTTCAAAGTCGTCTGCTGCAGAATTGTTGTATGAGGGAAAGGGTTAAAGTGTTGTTTTTTTCTTTCTCTTACCTGACATTTTTCCATTGACAGGATGTTGTTCGTACAATGATATACAGATTCCATATGCTTTCTGATCTTTGATATTCCATTGTCTGATGCCAGCTACTTCTTCACCTATATATACAGTTTGGAAATAGAATCATAAATAATCATTACACTTTTAGTTCTTTCCCACAGAGTATGACGCCTAGAAATAATTGTGACAAAAATAAAAATAGCTCAAAACAAGCAATATCTCAATTTGCCACAATGTTTTCAACCCAGATGGAAAACTAAAATATATTAAATAATAATAATATAAGCACATAACTATGACAAAGGGGTAACAGGGACCAACGATGTTCCACAGCCAACCTGTATAAAAAGTCAATGCTCTAGAATCTCCATCTCATTTACATCCGATACATATTTAATGTTTTTACAGGGCGTGCCATAATATTTGATATGACAATCGGTTCTTTGCTTATGAAAATTAGACTGAAGGGCACGATTTCCATTGGACAATCCGTTCTATGTCATTGTTTGTTTTAAATGATTCCATTCTTCAGCTTTAAATGGATATACACTCTCAGTTGCCATAATATTTGATATGACAATCGGTTCTTTGCTTATGAAAATTAGACTGAAGGGCACGATTTTGATTGGACAATCTGTTCTATGTCATTGTTTGTGTTAAATGAATCAATTCTTCAGCTTTAAATGGATATACACTCTCAGTTGTCAAAATACTAATTACGCAATTGTGTATATCCAGAACTGTATAAATCGATACGACATGGCGCGTAACCGTTATCATTTACATTGTCCGATGATAGGACAAAATTGTAGGCGAAGTCAACTTCCCTTTGACTGAGATTTTGGGCGAAGTCAACTTTGCTTTGATCAAGTGGATTGGCGAGTGTCAGAAATATTTAGGCGACCATTTCACCAAAGTCATCCCCTCGCGAGAGCCCTGTATGTTCCATGTATTTTGCAAATCATTTAGTTGGGTCTCTGGTAGGACAAGCAAAAGTTATAACTTCTGTTTCTGCAGCATACATGTATGTAATATTTTTTGGTGACCTTTCCGTCTGACGAAATGACCATCAACTTAAACCCCCCCACGCACAATTTTTGAAATTGGGAAACGTCTGTGATGTATTGTAGGGTATATCTGGGGGTTATTTTACACTTATTAATTTTAACGTTGGGAATTTTTTTTTTTCATTTTCTGATTTTTTTTCTACACACAACTAACCTCCATGCTCGTTTTTCGCTAAATTGCGTAAAAAATGTCAATTTATCAATTTAACACTGTCATTTATAACACCAAACAAATCCATATAAAACAACTAATTAGTATGCCAGTACGCTCTCCGACTTAAAACACAACAAATAGCCCATTAAATCAATTATCGGAAGATTGGCAATGACCACACCGACACACATACCAATTAACAGATGAGTGTCAACATGCCCTGGGTACTGCGTGGAGCATGTTTAGAATGGTAAAATTATGGGTCTTAATTTTATTTGTTCTGTTTGTTATAATTTTCGGGACGAATGTGAAATTTCCAGGATAATTCCGTGACGTTATCACATGTATGCCTTCTGTAATGGACAGGGAGCTGTCACAGAGAGAAAAATCTTCATATTGCCAACTTTGTACTTCCCACATGAGATGACTTTGAAAAGGTATAGTCAAAATTAAGAAAAATATCCTTGTATATTGCTGACCTGATTTTACAGAAATTAAAAAAATTTCAATGTATATTATATAACAAGCCTGCCCCCTGGTGGCTTTGTTTATCAAAATAATTTGAACAGTTCATCCAAAGAACATAAATTATGTGCTAACAAATTTCAAAATCAGTTCTTCTCTTATGGGTTTTATAGTTTTCACCATAATTACATATACAGTCAAACATATGCTAAAGACCAACTTGAATAAGCAATTCCATGTGTATAGCAACCACACTTTTATTTTCCAAATTGCTCATTTTCTGCATAAATGACCCTGCAATTTAAACAACCTGTAACAAAGACAAGAATGAACAGTTGCCTTCCCAGCGGTGGTCTTTACACAAGGGTTCCACTGACTGTACATTAAGGTAAACAAGCCCCGCCCCCTAGCAGCCATGTCTTTTAACAGATGAATAATGTGAACAATCTTGGTAGAAGGTCATCCAAGAATCATTTATTTCATTTGTCACATTGTGCCAAGTTATTTGAAATCAGGCCAGTACTTAGGACAAGAAGATTTTTAAAATAAATAATAATTTTAACAATTTTAGTTCTTAGAGAGTCACCCAAGAAAATTGATTTCCAAATCGGGCTAGTTCTTTAGGACAAGAAGATTTTTATTGTTTTGACACCTTTCTTTCTTTATGGTGATGTGGCAACCAAAGTTCTCCATGGAATTACATTCTTTATAAAAAGAACTTTGAAAGAGGACTTGTCACCTAAGGAACATTGCTGTGAAATAGTTTTGAAATTGGTTCATTGGTTAAGGAGGAGAAGGAGGAAAATGGGAACAGATGGACAGACAGACGATGACTGCTCTCAATAGCTCATGCTCTGCAACGATGTTTGAAACATTTTTACGTAGTAGAAATTTCCCATAATTTTATTTAGATGTAAACTTACAAAGTTGTCTGCTTGTATGTGGGAAGAGGTACGCTATGCATTTTTTGGGAATAAAGAAATTTAACAAATCTTGTTTCTAACTTACCATTTAGTTTATTATCCAGGCTGTATGCCAGACCATTGTCTGGCCCTGTGTAACTTGCATAGAGTTCATCACTAAGTGGGGCCAGTTCAACTAATGGCAAATCATCAGCTCTCTGGGAGGAGTATATTTCTGCCCCAAACTTCATCCTGATCTGAAATAGTGAAATATTCTGATGGTTGCAATTAACCCTTTCCCTCATATAGATTAGCTTTCTGATTCCGCTGCAGCAGACACCTTTTTGAAAACATGGCAACAAAAGAAGAAATTGCTCAAAATGATCAGTTTCTCCTTTTGTCACCATGTTTTCAACTCTTTTGAATTGTTGACTTGTACTTTCATTTAAAGGGATTTTCCAAAAAAAACTCAGGTACGTTTTCAGTCATCTGCTGCAGATTTGTTGTATGTGGGAAAGGGTTAAAATGGATCTATAATATATGCAGGGCAAATCCAATAGATTTGATTCTAAAAAGAAACATAAATTAGTGAGTTAAATAAAACTTTGCTGCAGCAGATGCATTTGTAGCAGAAGGCTTCTGAAAACTTTGTAGGGCAATGAGTGAATAAAAACTAGACCTGTTGGTAAGACAGCATGATCGAATATTCCACGGCACCACTTATAAATAAGTTATTGAGATCTAGTATATGGACTCGAATGTAGCTGAATGCGCAAAAGATCAAATAGAATGTCTTCTAATCAAATTATGTAAAGGGTTATAATTTGCATGATATGAAAAGACATTCTTGATTTATAAACAATCAGAACTTGTTTGGCATTGCTTCAAAAATTGAAAGCTAAACTTAGATAACAAGTATTTATGAATACAAACATTAGTTTTTTATACAAATCCAGTTAATGAATAATAATGATTTAATCTGCACACAAAATGTTCTGCTGATTTGTCTTGAAATTAATTAATCAAATTCAATCACATTGTATGGAAATAAGATAAAGCGTCTTTTGACAACCCTGAATAAAAGAACATTCATATTTAAATAAAAATGCTTGCGGATAATATATCTTAACGGATTCTGGAGATTTTGTCTAACTGATACCAAATGGGGTAGAGATTTTGTCTCACTTATCGGTTATAATACCAGTGCTTTCATTAAGGGCCAATTCCAGGTCAAAATTTTAGGAATTTTGTATTGTCGTTAACAAGCAAATAGGGACAATTATGGATTTTCATCCAATAATAAGAGGAATGCTTATTTATTTATTACTTTTATTCAATAAAATTAAATTCGGTTTCATACATGTATAGCACATTTTCTTGAGCAGCAGTTTTTCAGCACACTTTAAGTGCATACATTGATTATGATACAGTTACAGACATTTTAAATCTCATCCAGGCCATATGTTTAAGGATCCTTCAGTTCCAACTAACCAGGTCATGTTTTCAGTTTAATCTAGGTTTTTTGCTTTTGATGAGAGATATCTTCTTCTTTTACATTTGTTCCAGTGTTGTACAGCTGGAACAAATGGAAAGGAAGAAGTTTCCGGGCCATCACAAATTTTCATAGGTTTTTCCAAACTTTCAGAGGACAGAGATGGTCTGGCTTTAGTTTTCAGTTTATTCTGAAGACTAAAGCCACGTTCACATGCTACGGATGTCACACAAATGCACAGGGCTGCCTCTGAAAGTTTTGCAAAAAAAGGCAAATCCTCAGCATGTTTGAAAATAATTGCCTTACATACTTGCATAAGATTGAACTTCCTATATGAACCTAACAATAAAGAATGCAAAACAGCTTGAGTTTTCCAGGTTCCATATAAGAAGACTCTCCAGAGCAATAGTGTAATTCAACATTTTCAATATGCTGGGAGAACTCAGAACGGTCTAGTTCTCTCACAATGGAGGCGTCAAATAGAGTACATAAGCCCTCAAGTAAATCCCTGTTTTTTTCAGATGGTGCCAGTCTTTGCAGTAAATTCTTTTCTATTTTCTCTATAAACAATGCCATAAACTTGACAACGTCCCTGTCTACATAGCTTAGTTCAGTTCCATTGAAAACAACTTGCCCTTCAGTCTCATGTAAACTATGAAGAAAACTTTTGAAAACCTCAACACCACCATTCAATCGTAATGCCCCAAGTTGTCCAACGGTCAAATCAATTAGACTGGTAATTGTCGCAAAATAGACTTTCTCTTCCTGCAATTTTAAACTCAGTATTTTTAACACACCAAGAACATCATTTAAATAGTATAATACACCAACACATTTAAAGTTCTTAAAGTGCTTTAAGATACCCTTTGCTTTGGGGCATTTTCTCAATTCTACCTCTTCTTCCAAACAACTAACCAAACTCTGATAGATCTTACATATTGTAGATATGGCACTATGAGTGGAAAACCATCTAATGTGTGATGGTTCCTTAAGTTTCAATGAAGGTTCGTCAAAGATGATTTGATGTTCCTTTAGTGTGTTATACCTAACAGCTGAGTACTTGAAATATTTATATACACTGAGCATTACACTCTTTACTTCTTGGAGGTAAGGAAAGTCCACAGCTACATCACTAGAAGCCACGGACACTCTATGGGTCAAACAATGGATGTGGACAAGAGCTGGGGCATCTGCACTCAACTTTTTGCAAACACCATTTATGCGTCCCATCATTACACTGGCCCCATCACTACCAAGACCTACTAAATCCACAACACTTAGACCAACACTTTTAATGGTACTGATGATTTCACTTGTCACAGTGTCAGCCTTTCCATCTCGCACAGAGGCATTACACAATAATTTTGTTTCAATATCTTCCGATTGTCTACTTACAAATCTAAGATAGATTGCCAATTTCTTTTCAACACTTATGTCACAACTTTCGTCCACTATAACTCCATAACATGATGCACTTTTTAACTCCTCACTTAATAATCCATCTATAACATGTACCAAGCTATCCTGTACTTGAGTCACACTTGTACTTGATAAATCACGAAAAGGTATATCAACCCCATTTTCACGTTGCAATTCCAACAGGTCATTTACACAATCATTTGGGAGATGACATTTAGCAGCTTTGTGAACTGTCCTGAACAGTTTCACGGTACCCGACTCGTTTTTAGTATCATCATGATCAATTTCATCATCAGTGGAGAAGTCGTCTTTCACTCCAGTAATCAGTTGTGTAGCTTTATTTGCTCGGAGTTTAATGATGCTTTCTGCAGTCTTGTGTTCTCTACTCTCATTATGTTTGTAAAGAGTAGAAAGCTGACAGTTGCTGGCTCCTTCAGTGGCAAATTTGTTAGTTAAATTTGCACATTTGCAAGTTTGACAGAACAATTTGTTTCTTTCATCATTCATCTAGGTCTCGAACCAAGGATACATTGTAAACCATCTATCCTGAACTAGTTTAGGTTGATTCTTCTGTTTTTGAGAGACAGAGTCTTTGTCCGACTTTGACAAAAAATTAAGCAATGTTCACTGCATATTTTCCGAATAGTTATGCATACTGATTAAAAAATAACTTCAGTTTTATAGTTTCCGAAGTGATAATCCGTATTACTTGTCAACAAATATTTTTAACAGATAAAGAAAACATCCCAAGTTTATATTTTCAAAAGTGATAAACAAATATTTTTAAAAGATAAAGAAAACGTCCGACATCATTAATTGTAGTTATTTAATAATTATCTGGGTGAACAGTTTAACGGTATTTGCAACAAAGACCGTCGTCGGATTAGGCAAACTTTTTAAACCAATTAGCGTAGTCCAAAAAACGTCCGACATAATTAATTGTAATTATCTAATAATTATTTTCATGAAACCGTTTAACGGTATTTGAAACAAAGACAAAGAACGTCGTCGGATTAGGCAAACTTCTAATCATATTAGCGTAGTCCAGTTAAATTACCTTTCTTTACATTCCCTACAAATAAAACGGTCGTCAAGGTGATGTCTGGTACACACAATAAGAACTCTGGTAAGTGTGCAACAACATTATCGATTTTTTACACGTCTACCACTGCAGTTTAACCCTTTATACTTTATTTAGGATTTTTCTGAAAACGTCCACGTGTAAACTTATGGACGTTTTTGGTAATTTCTGGACGTATAAAAAAACGTCCAGTGTTCAATTTTCGAACGTTTTTTGGGATTTTTCAGACATATATTACGTCCACGTCCACTTAATGAAACCACTGCCTTTTGCCACAATGGTTTCGAGGAGTAGGATTAGGAAAGTGTCTGTATGTGGGGTCACCCCTTTTCCAAAACTATGAAGATGCCATTTGATGCATCTGTTGATAACATTTGAAAACATTGAGGAAAAAGGACCAATTATTTTCAATATTTTTGCCTAGAATATTTCTGCTGCACATTCTTGTATGTGTGCAAATAATAAATGGTTATAAACTCTTTCACACCAACAACAAATCACTAAGAAAGATCTAGGCAACATTTTGGATAATCTCTTTGAACACTAAACTATTACTCACAAAAACAGGTTCAGGCGTCTCTGAATCAATCTCCTCCACAGACAATGTAAAACATACTGGAATCCTTCCATCCCATACCTCTCTTAGGGTCTCCCTATCACTCGCCATTACGATGTCTTTAAACGATTATGTAATTATCTGTCAAAAATAGAAGTGGAACCCATTAAAACATTCATCAGATAGAAAGTTGAAAACATTGTGTCAAAAGGAGAAATTGCATGTTTTGTGCAATTTCTTCTTTTGTCACCGTTTTCAAAAACATAAAACTCGGGACCTCTTGTCCTATATCGGAACATTCTAGTTTCTACAATGTCGTTTCAAAACTAGCTCAGTCAGTATAAGTTTCCCCTTATAATTATATAAATTCATATTGTCTATTTAACCCTTTCCCACATACAACTAATCTGTAGCAGACGACTTTGAAAACATATTTTCAAATATGTGAAGAATCTCCATTAATGACAGTCTAATGATGAATAGAGTTGAAAACATTGTGGCAAGAGTTGAAAACATTGTGCCACAATGTTTTCAAAAGTCGTCAGCTGCAGAGGCATGAAAAAGCGTCAATATGTTGGAAAGGGTTAAAGAAAAGATTTAAGAACATTCTGCTACAACCTCCCCCTCAATGGGAAGAATCCTTCATTGTTCAATTTCAGCAACAGTCACTAAATCACACATCACTGTTTTCTTTACAATGTTTACAATGAAACCCATTAGACAATTTATCACCAGCACACCATTAATCCTTTTCCTCATACACTATGATACAGACCCTCTTTGAAACCTTTGCAGCAGACAACTTCTGAAAACATTGTGACAAATGGATAAATTTCTCCCTATGCTACAATGTTTACAACTCTAAGTCTCTATTCAATAAATAACTTGCATGTATAAATTATCAAAGATATTCCCTATTTTTGCTGAGATGATTCCAAAGTTATCTCCTCTTATAAAAAACGTAGCCACTGGTTGTCTATCTATGGATTAATTGGTTTATTGATTTTAATGCTGTTTTCAATGGTATTTAAATGATATCCCTGCCAGTTCACCTAATGTGTGTTTCTCACTCACCATTACTGTAACACACGCTATCTTTCCCAGGCTACTGCCATTACTAGGTGTACGAGACATGGTGTTTTCCCCCTCATTATAAATACGGGGTTATTACATAATAGATTTGTACAAATAACAAGGTTTCATATTTATATAACGATTATCATATTCTATTATTAACTACCGTAAGTGCACTCTTGCCTTTTCAACAGAGCATGTGCAGGACAAGGATTATTATCGAACAGATTCTTGCCGTAACTGTGATAGAATGCGAGATGATTTGCAATTGCATCTCAGTATATATATTCTCTGATTTGGAGTAGCCTCATAACATCAGTTGTTATTGAGTCAGGCTCCCCAACAACTATTCCAATAATCCAGTTTAACCACCATTATGAGCAATTTCTCCTTTTGTCACAATGTTTTCAAAATGTATCTGCTGCAAATGCGTCAGGAAATGCCTATATGTGGGAAAGTTTCTGTTTCATTAATTTCCAGCTAGATCAAAACTATTGAAGATGATTTATAGAAATCATCTTGTATCTTGTAAAATCTTTATTTATCATTCTGCCTGCTGAATCTAATCATGAAGTAACGATCTATACCAATATAAGTATTAAATGGTAAAAGAACATGAATTTTACCTCCATTACCTACCTGTTTAGAACTAAACTCAGTCTTATTAAGTTATAAATAAATCTTGTTAGGTTATTTTTAACGTATTTTTTTTTTTTACTTTTGGTTTATGATATTCCGTGATAAGTACAATGTCATAGAAAATACCCTCAAATGGAAAATGTTCCTATTTTTATCTATGAGTTGCCAAACTTGAATAAGTGCTAAGAAAAAAAACAAGCAATTAAACAAAATTACAATCGAGAACGTGAATAACATCTCCAAAAACACATACATGAATAATCAAAGTTGCAAGCAAATTACAAACGGGTCCATTGAAAATTACCGCAAACTGCTTTCAATTCCGTAAGTTAGACCATTTCCTTATTTACACCCCCTTTTCTTTACTTATGCCCTTTTAGAACTGGGCACCAACCAAATAAGGGGATCTGGTAACCTTTTCATGCCCTATTTTGGTTATTCAAACACAGTTATTAATTCACCAGTCAATCTGATGCTTTAAATCTGCTAAATTACTTAACATAAGTTGACCTATTTAGATGCTGATTGGGTCACGTGATTTTACGGAAGGGTGAAAAAAAGGATGAAATGTAAGTTGACACTTCAAATCTGTCAAATTGACTCCTTGAGTTTCGTAAACCGGTCAGGTTCGTTATGTTATGGGTTTCTGCTATATGTCTCACAAGTTGTGTTGATTATGAAGATCAAACGTAATTATATAGTTTGTTTTTAGGGAGGCCATAGTAGAAAAAAGGGGGTGGGGTATGGAATTTTAAGAATCTTTAATTGATATCAGGTTGAAACCGTGTTATTTGGTTTCTGTATTCCAATTGACATGTCATGTATACATGTGACAGATAGTTTCATATTTAAACCAGATGTCCTTATATATAGTTATATAATTTATTTTTGTTTTTATCCAATGTTTCCTGAATGATTATCCAGAGGTTTCGATAAGGGGGAGTATCAATAATAGTCTTTTCCCACATGTTCGCTCTTATTAACAACACCAGGGACGTAGATAAGATCTACGCCCCTGACAACACCAATGATGTGGGTACCAAGACCATACAGTTCAATGATCAAATCAGGATTTTGTGAAAACACACATTATCTAAGGCTCTAGTCTATATATACTTATCTAATAGAGTTTAAATAACTGTTCACTGTGTTGATGTTTGTTAGATTTGTTATGTTGTCTCATTCATCTAAATCTTCCTGTTACAGTACTCCAATGATCGTAGTGTACTATGTCCTAGTATAGGCAGGGCTGAAGGCACAACAACCTCCTCTCCAAAAGCTGTACACTAATTAGTGTTCAGGAACATACAAATTTAAGAACTAATAATTATACCCTTAGCCATCTATTCTGAGTATGACCCTTAGGACAGGGCTATTGAGTAAAGTGTGGTCTGGGGGGACTTATTGTTTGATGTGTGCATTGAATTCTAGCTTTAGTATGTTTCTTGCTTGTTTTATTTCTGGGATGAAAGGTTTTTGTTACAAATTAAAAACCACATTGTCAACTGGTGGAAATAGTGACTGACAACCTCTTGTATGTCAGTTATGTCCTTCATTTGATTGTATTCAATTCTTGCCAATAAACCATATTGTTTAGTCTGTAACACAGTGTAAGGCATGTTTGGTATGGAATGTCATTGTGCTGAGGCCAAAGAGCGCTGTGGGCTGTCAATCTGGCAGTGGTTGTAAGTTTTAACCCCAACAAGGTCAACATTCCTATTGAAGATTGACACAAGTTTATGTGTGTGACATGCTTCATTTATCCTCCATCAATGGGCTAACTCGTTGAAGTGGAAAAGAAACCAGTTTCTTGGAAAGATTGTTGTGTGGATTACTGGTGTGAGAAAGCAGCTACACTTATTCATATGAAACTTGGTACACATGTTCATAGAAACAGTTTGCATGTTTTACAGTTAATACCAAGTCACATAAATCTGGCTATAATTATACCCCCAAAAAGTTGGGTTGTTTTTTTTGGGGGGGGGGGGTTACAGGAGTCACTGTGTCTGGCTGTCTGTCAGTTGGTCGGTCTGAAGCCATGAAGCCATATTTTTTCCGGCCTATTTCTTACAAACCACTGAGTGGAATTCAATAACATTTAAAAGAAGCTTCTATACCAAGAGGAGATGTGCATATCATAAAGGTCTTTAAATTGCATGTTATTTTACAGAGTTATGGCCCTTTTACTTACTAAGCTATGAAGCAATATTTTGTTCTGCCTATTTCTTACAAACCACTGGGTGGAATTCAATAAAA
>JAUELF010232346.1:0-23159 GCA_031471495.1 Clinocardium nuttallii
TTGACTTAATTTCCGTTGTAAACCACTGCGGCTGGTGTGCGCGCTTTATCCTTTTTTCTTTCAATGGAGCGTGTTTAGATAAAATACTATTAATTATATCATAAAATATATCCAAAGCATGGTTCGGGTCAGCAATGGATTCAATATGTCCTAGCCTGGAAGATGCTAACTGGGTTTGAAAAATACCCTCATTGAACTTTTTAAAACACCTGTACGTCATTGTTTTATGTTGTGAATGCTTTACATGTAGTGACACACGATCAACACGAACGAGACACACTGGGAAATGGTCACTAAGCGATAGTTCTGATATGAATACATCACTGATATGGTTTACATTATTTGTATATATATGATCAATTATGCTTGAGCTGAATTTTGAAACCCGAGTTGGATGATTAATCAGTTGTTCTATGCCATATTTTATAGTGATATCTGACCACTTTTGATTACTGTATTTCTTAGCTACATCATATGGATTATAGTTTATGTTAAAATCTCCAAGTATATAGTATTCCATACAAAGCGAATCTATGACATCTAATTGTATATCAAGGCAATCTATCCATTCTTGATTTGAATTGGGTGGGCGATAAACAAAATTTAGTAAATAGGGTTTACAATGTGGATTTCTTATTTCACACCATATTGATTCAATATCCTTAGTTTCTAAATCGAAACGTCTGTTATACGATATACTATTGCATATGTAAACAAGAATTCCGCCACCCTTCTTGTTATTCCGGTCTTTCCTCTCAAATGTGAAACCTGTAATTTGTATTAAATCAAATCATTATTCCTCGGTTTACAGACATACTTTTTCGAAACATTTACTAGTTTAGAGCATTGCATATTTTGGCTAAACTAATTTGAGAATCGTCTGCAGTAAGAATAGAATCTTAACTCCTTCGGCAAATGTACGTGACGAGGCTTGCAGAAACAGATATCAGTTTCAAGGATACGATGTCAAGGCAGAACGCATTAACCCTTTCCCACCTGTAGACGCATTTTGACGCAATAGTAGCAGACGATTTTTGAAAACATTGTTGCCAAAGGAGAACTTTAATTACCAATTAAGCTAGCTTTCATGGAGATGTTTACGGTTATTGTCGCTATATTTTCAAAATCGTCTGCTGCATATTTGTTATATGTGGGAAAGGGTTAACCCTTCTTACTCTGGTGCAGACGAATTCTGACGTCCTACGGCACACTACAATTGACAACATTCCAATAAAAGAAGAAATAACTCATGCTGACACATTTGCCCTTCCTACACTGTTATCAACTGAAATAATATGTACATTATTTCTAGCTATTTTTGAGTGCATTTCATCGAGTAATATATTGAGTTTTCCGGGGAAAGTTAACTTTTGCAATCATTTCTCGGCACTGGCATATGGAACTTTATCTTTCATTCGTTAGATGTATACAATTTAATCTTTAATACACTAAGGGGGTTTCTCCATTTGCAACAATATTTTAACTCGTATTTATTTCTTGAGATTCAACTTTTTCAATCAGTAGGGAGACCTATTATAAGTTATTTAGCCGCTCTTGATTAATTTATAAAATCATTATTCTTTTCGGCATAATGAAATCAAATTCACGGAATTGTCAAATTTACATTCTTATAGTTTAGCTTACATACTTTTTCCTTTTTTTAAACAAAGATAATAAAGGGAGGTAATCTGTACCTGTTAACCCTTTCCCTCATAAAGACGCTTTCAGACGCCTCTGCAGCAGACAGCTTTTTGAAAACATAGTGACAAAAGAAGAAATTGCACGTGCAATTTCTCCTTTTGCCACAATGTTTTCTTCTTTTTGTAATAGGTTATCTATTAAATTATCAAGATTTCTATGTTTTAACAAAAAACGTTCAAAGTCATCTGCTGCAGATTTGTTATATGAAAGAAAGGGTTAAGAGGTAAATCTAGCTTTAAAATTGAGGCGGTTATAGTTAAATGATCGTTGTAAATGTATTTTCTTTGGGGAGGAAATGTGATTTGTTCATATTCGGGTATGCTATTGTACAGAGCTTAGAATCCGTGTTGGATAAATGTTAAACTAAGCTGAATGGTGTTGTTGTTTCGAATATATCGGCGTGTTTCGAACTGTTCATTGATAAATGTTTGTTGTTTTCGATGCGTTAACTGTTCGTTGCGTTAAATGTTAATTGTTTTCGATGCGGAAAGAACAAAGATTACAAAGAGACGTAGTCTATATATAATACCTATTTAGCGGTAACTATACAGTACGCGTTATGTAGTGTGTTTCGAACGTTCATTGTTTTCGATGCGATAACTGTTCGCTGTCTTCGGTGCGTTGACTGTTCGGTGTTTTCTATGCGTTAACTGTTTGTTGCGTTAAACGTTCATTGTTTTTGATGCGTTAACTGTTCATTGCTTTCTATGCGTTAACTGTTCGTTGCATTAAACGTTCATTGTTTTCGATCCGTTACTTGTTCGTTGTCTTCGTTGCTTTGACTGTCATCGCTTTCGATGCGTTAACTATTCCTTGTTTTCGATGCGTTAACTGTTCCTTGTTTTCGATGCGACAGCTATTCCTTGTTTTCGATGCGTTAACTTGTCCTTGCTTTCGATGCGTTAACTGTTCGATCTGTTACGTGTTCGTTGTTTTCGTTGCGTTAACTGTTCATCGTTTTCGATGCGTTAACTATTCCTTGTTTTCGATGCGTTAACTTTCCTTGTTATTTATGCGTTAACTGTTCGTTGCGTTAAACGTTCATTGTTTTCGTTGCGTTAAATATTCCTTGTTTTCGATGCGTTAACCGTTCGTTGCGTTAAACGTTCATTGTGTTCGATGTATATCTTGTTGTTGGTTTTCGATGCGTTATCTGTTCATTGTTCAGTGGTAAAAAGCACTGGTATACCATGTGTATGTTTATCTAAATTTACAATGAAGGTCTCTAATTTGCTGTCGTTGAAGAATGATTTGACTATAATTGTAAGTGTAGTTTCATTTAAAGTATGTACATGCACGTTTCGGTGTTAAATACACGGAAAACATTTAAACTACATTTAAGCCGTTTCGCGAGAAAACCAACATTGTGGACCTGTAAAGTATCGACCCGGATCAGCCAAAGCATCTCGCTTTTTGCTTCCTGTTGATTTTCTGTGTCAGGAATCATTACTCTGTACCTTTATCCCCCTGAAACGGAATATGTCGGTTCGGATCAGCCTGTGCGGACTGCACTGGCTGATCTAGGTCGATATATTACTCAGAGACCATAATGTTGGTTTTCTCGGGGGAACGGCTCAGTTTACCTTACGCAATTCTTCTTAGAAGTATTACTTTTCACACGTAAACTGTTAGCCCATTAGTGGAAGACGAATCATTATAAGCCCATTTGTCAACTCACAAGCCCTGTGCTAGCCCGGGGATCGGTACAGCGTCCCAGTCTGGAGTTCCGTCGTAAAACAAAAACACTAACAACTGCATATCATTATATTTAGTTTATTTGCATAAGAAACAATAAAACAAAAAAAAGATAAAAACTACTTGTGAGAAATGCTCTTAAATGGTATGAGCTTTTATTTATTTATACACGTGCGTACAGTGACGGCTCGGACTAGACTCCCAACACACAATCTTACAGGACACTGATAGCTATCATATCCTTAGCCCGTATCCACCAAACATGTAACATTCATTATAATTCTAAACAAATATTCTTAATTCCAATGTAACATAATTTTGATAAGCCAATCAGAACAGAATGTGAATTTAGAATTAGAACGTTTTGCTGTTTAGACAGATTTGTTTATACGGGATTGAGGTAAATTTTCGATATTAATTAACCTTTTCCCTCATATAGACGCCT
Organism: Clinocardium nuttallii; assembly: GCA_031471495.1. Classification (NCBI taxonomy): domain Eukaryota; kingdom Metazoa; phylum Mollusca; class Bivalvia; order Cardiida; family Cardiidae; genus Clinocardium; species Clinocardium nuttallii. The sequence continues at coordinate 3,842 of JAUELF010232346.1, forward strand.
TTTGACGCCTCTGCAGCAGACGGATTTTTGAAAACATGATGGCAAAAGAAGAAATTGTTAAAAATCATAGGTTATCAATTCAATTATAGAGATGTTCTATTGTTTGACAAAATATGCTCAAATTATAATAAACATTTTGAAACATATGCAGCAGACGTGACAATTGAAGAAAGTTCACCTTTTGCCACAATTATTTTGTTTTTCTCGCGAGACGGGTTAAAGGTACAGGGCATGATGTTATTTGGCACCGTTAGTCACAGACGGTTATGCGTTGAGGAATAGGATCCCATGACAAAGAGAAACGGGTCAGTGTTCACAAACGATTTTAATTTTGTAAGAAATTCTTAAATTTCAATGAAACTCAATTTCTGATTGTTCAACAAATGAGAGATTGTGTTACTTTGTGAATATGATAATAAGAATAAGATTGCTATTTAGAATGGACGGTGGCATAGGGACAAAAGTCTGACGACTGAAACGCCTTAGGCCATGATTTTCTTTCATGCTTTTGCAGTGGCATAATTTTGAGAACAATGTGGAAATGAAAAATTGCTCATCATAAGCATTTTCAATACAATACAATATGTATTGTATTGTATTGTATTGTATTGTAATGAAAATATGATTAATACTTTCACAAACAGATAATACATGTTTTGAGATTCGGACACTATGAGATCGCTAGTCCGCTGACGGATGTTATTTTCCCCCTCCAATATATATAAATATATGAGCCGTCTCCTGAGAAAAGTATGGCCTCTTAGTAATGTATCGACCAAAATCAGCCTGCGCAGTCTACGTAGACTGATCCGGGCTGACACGTTCCTTCTCAAAGAGATAGATGTATAGAGTAATGAGATCTGAAACAGAAAAACCAAAGGAGGCGAAAAGTGTCCAGCCGGGAAAGCCTGCGCAGCATGCCTAGGCTGATCCGTGTAGATAATTTACGCAGAGTCCACAATGTTGCTTTTCTCGCGAGACGGCTCAATTATAAGGTCAGGTGTCGGGCGTGAAGAAGTCTTCTCGTATATGCGTACAGGGAAGATTCCGACGCGACCCTATACAAATGCACATCGGAGCATTTACTTTCCGTCTTAATGTGTTAACCCTTTCCCACTTGTAAACGCATTCTGGTGCATCTGCAGCAGACGGCTTTTGAAAACATTGTGATAAAAGGAGAAATTGCTCGTTCTGCCACAATATTTTCAACTTGCTTTAGTAATGATACCTTTATTTATAGAGTTTTTTCTATGTTTTTGACTAAAAATCTTCAAAGACGTCTGCTGCAACTTTGCTGTATGTGGGAGAGGGTTAAACTTCGATTGATTTTGAAATAGATCTCCGTTACCTTTATTACCTAAGATTGAGATCAGTATTGAAACATATTACTGATATGCACAGATACCTAACTAAACCACTACTTATGGTATGTACTATTTTTCGATTATATACGAATGTGTTATGTGACATGTACATAGAGTATATAGCCTTCTAAACATGCAGTTATTACAGCAATAGAAACACACAATACCTTATTCGATATAGGATACAGGAAGGAGAGTATAAAACAGAATAACGTGTGTGACTCTTATTCGAGTGACAGTTGTTTAAATGGAGCAGACGAACAATGTCAGGAAAGGAGAAATTTAAAAATAAATGAGTTTCCATTCTTTCTCTGATAGTTTCGATGATACGAGGCTAAACTATCTTATATGTGATATAAACGTCAGTTACGTGCCATTGGAGACCATACAATGAGACGTTCTCCATTAAAAACAAAATGCCTGGCAGTGTAGCTCATATCATTTATGTAGCTTATTATCCTATTTTCACAATTTGTTGGAAACTATATTTGTTTGCAGTTTCATATACATACTATCTACCTGAAGTAAAACAGATCTAGACGCATGTTCTTATATTTTGAAGTTAAGATTTGAGCCAGAGCAACAAACGATGTAGGGAAAACAAGTTTGACCAACATGAGCAGTGATTGCTTTGTTAACGATGGTTCCACCTGACGTCAGCGGCATATATTAACTCTTTCCAATATACACCAAATCTGCAGCAGACGACTTTTGAAAACATAGTGACAAAAATCTGAAAACTCTCCATGAAAGCATGCTTTGTTATAAAGAGTTAAAAACATAATGGCCAAAGGAGAAATTGTTCATCATGAGCAATTTCACCTTTGGCCACAGTGTTTTTAAAAGTCTTCTGCTGCTATTGCGTCAAAATGCGTCTGCAAATATTCCCAAAGCAGAAAATCCTGTAAAAAGCGCGTAAGGACATCGATTAACATAATTCAAACTTTTATTTAAGAAAAATTACTATAGGATTCAAAATGTTAAACAAGACAAATCAGTCTGTGACATTTCATGAAGTTAGTCATAGTACTTAAGAGAACTGATCGCTGTTGTGGTTTAAAAATATGCAGTCAAAATATTATCTGGGGAAATATCATCGCTAGATATTCATACGCACACGGTGCAAACATCTGCTGAATGACTTACGATGGAATTTGGGCTAAGACACAGACTTTACTTAGGCTACAATATCGCCTGAGAATGTTTCTTCCTAAGTACGAAATCTCGCAATAACCCTTTCCAACATGCAGACTTTGACGGATAAGTGAACTTTGAAACCATGACTGCAAATGGAGAAGTTGAACAATTTCTCATCTTGCAACCATGTTTTCAACTCTGCTACTTTCGCTTGAAGATATTTTCCATGTTTTTTCCCAGTCTTATGTTTGGGTGTATTTGTTGTATGTATTACGGTTAAAGAACGAATAGTTGAGATATTATTTCGAGAGTTCTAGTTAGAGCTATACATTCTCTGTGAGAACGAGACATTGTTTGCATATAAGCAATCCCGCGAGAAAACCAACATTATGGCATCTGCGGTATGGATCAGCTTGCGCTGTCCACACAGACTGATCAGGGCCGACACATTCCGTCTCCGAGGGAAAGAGGTATAGAGAAATGATTCCTGAAACAGAACATCTACAGGAGGCGAAAGGTGTCTGTCCGGGTTAACCTACGCAGCATGCTTAGGCTTATCAGGGTCGACACCTTTTACGCATAGTCCACAATGTTGGATTTCTCGCGAGACGGCTCATATTCAAATCTGATTGAGTAGCATGCGTATGCCAATTATATTGATATAGTCCTTGTAGAGACATTATATAGCCCCTGTCATTTGGCCTTCATAAAAATTGAAACCTGTTCAGGCCATAGTATCATTTTGCTCGTTATAATTTTACTGTGTGACAATCAAAAGCGATTTGATGAAAGACGAAACCCTATCGGGACGAATGTATCCACAATCATCAAATGAGCCGTTCTACGAGAAAAGCAACATTGTGGAATCTACGTAAAGTATCGACCCGGATCAGCCTAAGCATGCCACGCAGGCTAACCCGGACAGACAATTTCCGCATGTTGTGGATTTTCTGCTTCATGAGTCATTAATCTATATGTCTATCCCCCTGAGACGGAATGCGTCTGCCCGGATTAGCCTGTGCGGACTGCGCAGGCTGATCTGGATCGATACAAAACGCAGAACCCACACTGTTGGTTTTCTCGTGAAACGGCACATATATGCACTAAGGTTGTTGTTCCTGGAGCATGGCTCATTCGGATCTACAATGGTGATAACCGCTTTAAACGTCTCTGACTTTGCATAATAGCAATTACATTACATTATGTAAAATCAAAGCCATCCCTTTTATCAAAGATTTTAATTTGATCTTCGAATTCGACACAGAAGTATGTTTAATCTAATTGTGAATACAATTAAGAACGGCTGAAGGACACACAGTTTTTAGATAGAAAAAAGCAATAAGTTGCAGTACACCAAGTTCAACTTTGCCGTAATTTGAATTAACAAAGACATTATTTAAACTGGAAACAGTACTGATGGGATTGAGGTTTCGCGATTTTCGCTTGGAATTATCATTAGTAAAAAGTCAACCATTAAATAAATTTATTTATTGGTATCAGATACATGTATTTAAGCTGTCTCGCGAGAAAACCATCATTGTTGACTCGAAGTAAAATGTCGACCCTGATCCGGCTAAGCATGCCGCACAGGTTAACCCGGACAGACACCATTCACCTACTGTGGATTTTCTGTTTAGGGGTTAAAACTCCATACCTCTACCCCCTGAGACGGAATGTGTCGGCCTGGATCAGTCTACGCGGACAGCGATCTGGTCGAGATGCCATATTGTTGGCCCGGATCAGTCTACGCGGACAGCGATCTGGTCGAGATGCCATATTGTTGGCCCGGACCAGTCTACGCGGACAGCGATCTGGTCGAGATGCCATATTGTTGGTTTTCTCGCGGGACGGCTCATTTATATGTCTCTGTTAGTATTAATTTTACGATACTTTGGACAATGCAATGTAATGGCACATATCCTATATATAGTCAGAATAAAGGATAAATGTCACATATCGTATATATTCAGAATAAAGGATAAATGTCACATATCCTATATATTCAGAATAAAAGATAAATGTCACATCTGTTCATTGCAATGGAATAAATCTTCGACTCTGTATCTCTTAACTTTTAATTCCTAATTTCAATATGTCAGCCGTCAGAAAACCAACATTATAGCCTCTGCGTAAAGTATCGACCCGGATCAGCCAAAGCATACCGCACAGGCTAACCAGGACAGACACTTTCCGCCTCCTGTGGATTTTCTGTTTCAGGAATCATTACTATATACCTCTATTCCCCATGAGACGGAATGTGTCGACCCGGATCAGTCTGCATGGATTACACAGGCTGAACAGGGTCGACACATTACGCAGAGACTATAATGTTGGTTTTCTCGCGGGACGGCTCATGTTACATCTACCAAAGTCGATCGTGTTCGATACAGACGACTCGAGACAAATTACATTGTGTAAAGACTGTCGAGATTACCTAAATATTCGCACGTCCCAATTGGGGCATTCGTATATTTCAGACATGCTTTTAACTTTGTTTTTTATTAAAGTATAAAACATACCATGACTTTATGATCATTCATGAAAGAAAATCGCCATAAAACGTATCTAACACCACTTTTATCTACTTCAACAAATATCTTTGATTCACGCTTATCGGTTACACAGTTCATACTCTATATTCAAAACAGTTGTAAACTACTTCTTGTAACATAGTTTAGTTACAGCCTTCTAGAAACAATGAACTGTGTTGGTAACACAATGTGTTTGAAGTTGGATAATGAGAGCGCGCCCATACGATCACGTAAATGTTGATCTGAAATCTAATGTAAACTCAATCGAAGTACAGCAGTGGCTGTTTGAAAACTAACGACGTAAACATCAGGTGAACTCAATGGTAGATGTTAATGGGAAATTTCAGAAAAAATATCGTACGTTAAAACGACTAGACACACGCTAAACATTCGTTTATAGAGCTAACATTAATATTTAAGTTACCTGGTTTGAACACAAAAATTATTTTAATGAGTTCCGTTGGAGGCACACGCTAAAAATGCGTTTATACAGTAACCACAAGATACCTGACTTAAATATAATCAGGGGCGTAGAACCCTGATATAAGTGTCCTGGTTTGAACAGAAATGATTTTTAAGGTGTTTTACTTATTTCGACGTTAGAAAAACCCGAGTTTAAATCAGAAATCGATTTGACCTCGGCGTGTTCAATAAACTGTAAACTTTACCATTATGCACGAAAACACAGGTCATTCCAAAGAAGCACAGTTGGTTTTCCCAATTTTCCCAATGAAACACTGAATCGTAGTGAGTTTTCAAATAGAAATTTATCTGAAATAGTATTCTTTAGCCTTGATTGCATTTGAAAATAATAACTTGCTTATACTGATATCATCTATTAATATGTTTAAATTACTCTGGAAAAGGTTGTATGGTCTTAACCAATATGGATTCGAAATGTAATTCAAATATTAAATTATGGATACCTTAGTTTTGGCTAGACGAACAAAAGCTGCTATTGAATACATGTACAGTGTCCCCCGTGTCTCTGTAAAGTTGTTATTTGCGCAATGTTCAACTTTTACTTCTCTATTCAACGAACAAAAAATCGCTTGAAAATAACATATAGATTTAAAAACAATATAGATCATTCAACAATTACAAGAGATGACAAACTTCTAAGAGAATATAAACTGAGTTTGAACACCTTCCAATGTTATCAAAGTACTGGCGATGTTTGAGGAAGACAGTTATACGGACGGATGGCGAAAAGGGAAGAGACTGATCAGACTGCACGGGGCGCCGGAAGACGGATCCTGATCGTGACTATTAACAAAGTTCCGGAGATGAATCCCCCGTATGTTGAGGTTAAATAAAATAGTGTTGTACTAGGAACATGAATTTTTATATCGTTGGACAAAAAATTAGAAAATAACTTCTTCTCGTGAGAAACATATAAGAGCCGTCCACAAGAACTAATCAAGTGGACTCTGCGAAAAGTGTCGACCCGGATCAGCTTAAGCATGCCGCGCAGGATAACCCGGACAGACACATTTCGCCTCCTATGGATTTTCTTTTTCAGGAATCATTATTCTGGACCTGTATTTCCCTGAAACGGAATGTGTCGGCCCAGGTTATCCTGCGTGTACTTCGCATGCTGATCTGGATCGATACATTACGCAAAGTACATCATGTTGGTTTTATCGTGGAACGGCTCATAGCATCTTAATTAATGTGACTTAATTTGGCCAATTCACGAAAATGTACAATTCTTATTAAACAATTGACGGCATTTTAAAAAGGTGATCATCGATGTAAGATTCAGTCACCAATAAGTTCATTCCAGGGTGTTTTATCTCTTATATGTCAAATAAGGAGAGAGAAAACATGAAAAAGTTCAACACATATACAAAATAAGATATATATCTACACGTATCATGCACACTTATAATTATTCAGGAATAACAGATGTATAATCTCAAATGTACCGCTGATTCATCAAACGACAGTTCTGTTTCGACACTGCTAGTGATGCATGCCTCAAATAAAATTATATATATTGTAGAATATAAAATCACACACTTTTGGTTCATGCCGATTTGGAGGCTCCTAACATCTGCATACAGTGAAGACGCAGATGAGCCCATTCCCAGTCCGCATACTTGGAATAAAGACATGCGTGCATTTTGTATAACTGCTTAGTGTTAGTTAACCATTTTCTTCATACAACGATTCTGCAGCAGACGACTTTGTACATATTTTGTCAAAAAGAAGAAAATCTCTTTAATTGAATGGATAATGTATGACTAAAGGTGGAAAACATAGTGGCAAAATGATAAATTGCACGTTTTATTCAATTTCTTCTTTTGTCACTATGTTTTAAAAAAATCCGTCTGCTGCAGAGGCGTCAGAAAGCGTCTATATGAGGGAAAAGGTTAAATGTTACCACATCGATGAACATTACTCCTTTCCCACATGTATTATGACGCATCTACAGCAGACGACTTTTGAAAAAGTCGGGGCAATTATTTTCCTTTATAGACGTTATACACCAATCTATTTTCAAGATTATGTGCAAAACAAGCATTAACCAGTTTCCGTGCAGAAGACGACTGCAATGTCTTATTATGCGTAATGTCTCCCGTAATGTCCATTTTTCAACTAAATTCAATAATTATTTTTCAATTTTGTAAAGATTGTTCTAAATCTTTGCTAAATTATCAGCACAATACTGTGAATTGTCTCTGTAAGCGGAAAGTGAAATAATAATTATTGAATAATGTTGAAAACATTGAGACAAAAGGAGAAGTTGCTCATTGTCAGCAATTTCTCCTCTTGTTACAATATGTTCAAAAGTCGTCTGCTGTGGAGGCGGCAGAATGCGTTAACGTATGTGAAGGTGTTAAAGGCTAGCGAAACGGAGAAGCAACACGACCCCTTATCGCCTGTCGTGGCTCGAGTATAATCACAAACTATAGTAACTATGCCTCAGCTCTGTAGGTACATGGGTTGTACCGGTTGTTTCATACCGTAATAATTTATGTTGTAATTTTGTCCAAACTGATTGTTCATAGATTCACAAGGCACTTGGGGTTGCTGGGACATGGTTTGGGGCGCCGATCTGAAACCCAAAATGTCATTCACGGAATGCGAGGAAGCCCAAGCCCTCATCATACATGGGGTGACACAGTTCGACATTTGGGGTTTATTGTTCATTTGATGATTTAACTGCGTAAAACTACTCTGTGATGGCATTGCCGGTGGCGGGCACGATTGCATTGTTGGTGGCGGACATGAATAAGGGTACATTTGAAACTGGGGGTTATATAAGGGACCAGAGGGCGGTCCTCCGACCGGCACGTTTTTGGGGTCAAAGTTTGCGTTTTGGTTAGTTGGAGATCCACTGCTGCCTATTTTGTTTCTGAGAATCCGACTGATAGAGCTAACTGAGGGTACATTGTACTTGTCACATACGCCGTCAGCTAAAAGTTTATCCCGAATCTCCCAAGCGAATATACCAGGATCCCGTTCTTTATATAGCTTTATATGTTTAACAACGTTTGGTGTCGTCACTCTGGGCTTGCTGCCACCTATTGCACCGGGAAGTATGGATCCCGTTTCATTGTATCGTGCTAGTATCTTGCTCACACATCCGTGGGACACTCTTAACTGGCGGGAAATATCACAAGGCCGCACACCCATTTGGGCGAGTTCTATAATCCGTAGCCGTATGGCGTTTGGTAGTGGGCGGCCGTTCACGAACACACCACCTAGCTGGTTCACCTCCCCGAACGTTGTTTGTTCTGAAAAAGAAAAAAGTGTATACACTGTAACCTTATTTACCCAAATAACGTTTGTTCTGAAAAAGAAAATAGTGTATACACTGTAACCTTATTTACCCAAATATCTTGTGCCTGCCATGCTAATTCAAAACTAAACGCAGTTATCTTTAAATATACAGAACAAATAAATGGAACAGATTTGCAGTTAGCATTAACTGTTCAATAAACTTCCTTTCATTATGTTAATATATATATAAATATATATCTATATATTAACCTCCCGGAAACTATCAGTGAAACTTAATTACCATATCATAAACGTTTGCTTTTTTTCCCAAATCTAAATATGAAGTAATGTTACAAAATGCTTGAAGATATTAAGTGCTCCAATCACCTACACGTATATACTTAAAAATACAACAAATCTGCAGCAGAAGACTTTGGTAAAAAATATGGTAACCCCTATAAATAAATGTTTAATTATTAAAAAGTTGAAGGTTAAATGGCAAAAGAAAAAACTCTTTATGAGAGTTTTTCCCTTTTGCCAAAATGTTTTTAAAAGTCAAAAATTCTTGGCAAAAATATGGAACCCACTATAAATAAATGTTTAATTAGTTGAAAGTTGAGCATTTTCCCCTTTTGCCGCAATGTTTTAAAAGGTCGTCTGTTGCAGATGCGTCCAAATACATCTGCATGGGGCTAGGTCTATGTATATAGACATGGATTAATGTCTGACAATAATTTATTAAACTATTAAACTGTTCACAATGGGTAACTAGATATAATGATATTGCAGGAAGGAACCGTATCTTCGTTATATGAGCAATTATATATCCTCCTCAGTCTAAGATTTGTCCTTTTATGTTCCACTTTCAATATTTCGATATATTTTCAGTTCGCAACATTGACAAACAAACATTTGAACTCGCGGTTGTGGAGGAAACAGTATCTGTTCTCGTTAAGGATGAACTATATATATAACTTTAAAAATAAAAGAATATTTATTTATATCTTAAAAACAAAACAATTTTCCTTGCACAAACTTAACTTATATACACACGACAATAGCTGTGTGTTATCTAATTACGAAAAGCATTACATGTAATTCAGGTAATATGGTTTTATTGGCATGAAATACACATGCAATTTTGATAAGCATTGCTTTCTAAATCATGCTTTAATTCAAAGCACAAAATATCACAGATACACTTATGCGGCAGTAGACCTCCATAACCAACAAACAATTGGTTACTTGTATTAACCTTTTCCCACATACGACAATTCTGCAGCAGACGACTTTGATTTATTTGGTCAATAAATAGAAAATCTCTTTAATTGATTGGATTACCTATGACTAAAATTGGAAAACATTGTGCCAAAATGAGAAATTGCTCGTCTTGAGCAATTTCTTCTGTTGTCACTTTGTTTTCAAAACGCCGTCTGCTGCAGAGGCGTCAGAAAGCGTCTATATGAGGGGAAATGGTTAAGATTCGAAGGATATTCATGTCACTAGTATAGCATTTCCAAAATGAGTGCCCATGCACTTTAACATATTGATATAATTGCAGAGTGGAAGTTGTGATGTCGTTTCATTTTAATATCCAAGTAGTTATCCTTTCTAAATCGCACCTTCACTAAGGCATCTACATAATTTAAAAAAAAACCAGAACATCGTGAATTATTTTCATATAAATAATATTGCATATGTTTTTATGTTCGCATAACTTAGTTATAGATTAATTAAACTAAATAAAAAGTATGTCTGTCTGTCTATAAAACACATGAGACATTGCTAATACGTGTTTATAAACGAACATGTTTACCATACCTAATTGAATAGAAACATTTATATTATAAAATCACCCAACAATGCCAAATGCCTTCTAAAACGTTCTTTTCACCTTGAGGTTCTCGGATAAATTGTACGCATATTTTTCACAAGTCCGCCGTTAAAATTACATTCATCAACACATAGTAATGTCGATATGCGCTCACTTCAAACGGGTTCGATTTTCTTGTTATCTAAAATCAATTGCCCCTCGCAGTAAGTCCGTGGCCCAAATGACCCCCTTGGGACCAATAATCGACATTGTCGGTTTATATTATCAACGCGATGCTGACTCTGATGGATTTATTTGATTTGGCGAAGCTGATAAACCGTTTAGTTATTGCATGCCTTCGCAGGTTAATTCATCCCTTCATATGGTCTATGCTCACTTGGATTTTGTTATTCTGTAATTATTTAGGCGGTTTTCATTGCTAAAGGTATGAGGATATATATTTTTAACAGATAACGGAAATATATGGTCATTATAAATAATAACAAAAATCATTAAACATAAACTATGAGAAATATGAAGTCGATGAAAATTGAGATGAGTTAAGAAGTTGTTAGAATTTAATAATATACAATATACATAGTGATAATATATTTTGATATTGCACTGAAACAAACCATTATTATCTGTGAAGTCAAGCTTCAAAATCAATGCTCGTGTGTCTAATTTGTCAGAAGTAATACACATTTTTAAAATGAAGCAATCAAATGTTTTGTTTGTATAAACGATTTATTTTCTGAGCACATATAATGTTTCTCAGTATTCAATACAATTTTAAGAATAAACTTGCTTCTGACCAATCAGATACATTTAAGCGCCCGTTGTACCAGTTTTCAACTTTGTCTTATAATATTACATTTTATTATAGAGAGTGTCCACATTATTGCGTATTTCTTTTCTGTATGCAAGAAAGGGTCCAGCACTTTAACATCTGAGCACAGACTATAGTATGTATAGATTTGGAGCATGATCTGATGCGATAGATCAGTGTGCATGTACAATGACTAAAAACCTTTAACTGTCTATTTCTTTACGTGTATTATATCGATTATAAGCAGTTGTGTAAGTTTAACTATATGATATATGTGTACAGTATATACTTGGAGAGAACATGTGTATGAAATCCTGTGAATGTTCCAAAAAAATAAACAACATGTTTATTATGCTTAGTCTATTACATGTAGACGAACAGCGAATTATCTCGCGAGTCTGTGGATTGACGTCTAGTATTGGTCTGTTGGCAAGGACTGGACCACATCGGTTAAGCGCGACGCACTTGAAAATATGGTGACAAAAAAATAAAAATCTCCGTAAAAGATAGCCTAATTGTTAAATATAGTTGTAAACATTGTGGCTAAAGGAGAAATTGCTCATCAAGCACTTTTGGCGACAAAGTTTTCAGAAGTCGTCTGCTGTTATTGCGTCAAAATAAGTCTGCAGGTTGGAAAGGGTTCATTGATAAGATATTTTTTTAGTCTCACTCTGATTAGATTGTACCATGTTGTGAAACATTACATTTCTGTGACAAAATAAACATTCTGTAGTTTAACATATACGCAATCAAAAAGTTATTTTTGTGCATGTATAAATTGGCAGTGTATGGTTGTTGTTTTAAATATGTTGGATATCATGTACAATGTGAAACAATTTTATTTATCAGCACACTTGTGATACAGTTGTTAAGTATGTGGGGGAGGCGGTGGGCTAAGTTACATAACTGCATGTAATTGTAAGACTAGTGCAACTTGTTTAGCTAGTATTTAGGCAAACAGTCACGCGTCTGCTTTGTCGCTTTCTCCCAAATACACAGAGTCTCGATGCAAAGATGGAGTCCATAAACATTCACCGAGTGCCTCGTTCTGAGTAATTGATGAGCAGCAAATTGACCTTTGACACCAACTATATCACGTGTAATGGCAATGGGTTCCAAAAGTGTCAAACTGGAAATAACAAATGAACCGCGCCAAGACAGACATGTCTGACAACGTTCACTGTATACGACCCAGTGATCTGATGCTGGAATCTCATCAAAGGCTGACCAATGTCCATATAAGCCGTCTCGCGAGAAAACCAACAGTATCGACCCGGATTAGCTGCAAGCGGATCTGGTCGATGAATTACGCATATGCCATAATGTTGGTTTTCTCGCGAGACGGCTCATATATGATTCATAAACCAATGTCTCCCTCTTGTTCCTATGATATAAAACCATCTTCAACATAATACGACATGCACCTACAGTAGACGATTGGCGAAATGACAGACTGCTTAGATTGAGCCAACTCCTTTTGCCAGAATCTTTTTAACTCTATACAAATATTTTTCTCTCATTTATGCATAGTATGTATGTTGTTGTGTAGATTTGTGTAAAGTTTAAAATGACAGGCTTTGTCTATTACCATTAACCTAATTTGAGAACTTTCCAAATCTCAAGTAAAATAAACTAAAATATGAACAAAAGTAAACATTAATTAAGAAGTAGAAATGTTTCATGTCGAAAAAGAGAAAGTTTTCAGATGAACAATGGTCAGACGGGGTCTCGTTGCTCGTGATGTTTTCTAGTGGATATGAAAGGAGGTCGTTTCACATTGGCGGGGCTTATTTGAACGTGTCCAATTTTTAAGATAACAAGAAGTGGGAAATTATGTAATATATTTCGTCTGCTCTAATGTTTTCTTAATTAGGATCGGGGCTTTCGACGTGATTTATTGTTACTGGCAAGAATTTTAAAATGGGAACGCTTTTCTCAACGGAACCAGGCGTAGACAATGTGTTTATGAAATGAAAATATATATATATGTTGATAGAAACTTGATCCACTTCTGGTTCTATATGTTCTTACGGTTTCTGGGCTTCATTATAACATACAGTGGTATGGAAATATCACCAGATGGGTCTCAATTCTAGCTTTCGCCAGAAGTTAGATCTTTTCCTAGTGAAGGCTGTGGTAAAACTGTAACTGTGCACAGTCACCCGCGTTTTCACTTTGAATAGAAGCATCAAGACCCGTGATCGGCATTTGCGGCACATACATCGGTATCCAGACATAATGTCCTCGTTCAAAATGCCACAAAATGAAAAGAGGACAAAATGCCACAATTTATTTTGAAAACATTTTATTGTGAATTATTATATAAAAGCAGCACACCACAAGTGGCAACAGTATTTGAATGAAACAGTTCGTGATGTTTCACTTTTATCAGCTATGAACTGTTTCACTGAAATACTGTTGCCAGTTGTTGTGTGCTGCTTTAACATTATAATATGTGTTTGCTATTGAAAGTCTGTTGAGTTGGTCTCAATATTTCCGAATAAATAAACATGACAATTTGACATTACCAATGTACGTAAACGTTCGACAGATGAATGATCCCACACGTGGCCATGATATTATTTATTCTAAAATACTTTTGGCTTAAACCAATGTGTGTGATTATCTATTTTTTTGATTCTCGAATGCATTAGAAACCATGTAAAACTATGTTTATGAATCTGTTTTTGGTATTTGTTTTGTGTTTTAAACTATGGTAGAAACACCAGAACGTTTTCAACAACGTTTAATTGTGATTCGCAAAACGAAACTATAGAACAACTGAAGGTGACCGATGTTTATTTTCTATTGTAGTATTCAAAACGGTATCTGCTGTTCGATTGACAAGGGAACAAGGAGTAAAGAGTTAGGATACACAATTGAGACACGTCAGGGGAAAACGGAATTTTAGGCCTATAAATCGGTAAATGCTCTGACTGGGGAAAACTGGAATTGCAGTTCCACGTGTTTCCCAATAATACCACAAATTGTGACCCATTTACGGATATGCAGCACAACCCCTTTTCGCGTCACGTGACTCAATTGTATGATGACATACTGGTATGTATTGTACCTGCCGCGCACCTATGCAGTAAACATACGCCCGCACCTCAACTGATTGATATTTCATTGTTCCTGTTGAACGCGGGGCTGAAGCAGACCGAATTTGATTCATGAAAGCATGGATGGTTTTTGCAATTCTTTTGAAATAATTTCTTACGTGGTATGTTTTGTAAAATTAAAAACAACAGTTAATTTTAGAAAACGTCTCGTGAACCGAACATATATTATTATTAATAGAGTTGTATTTGAAATATTTGTTTTACGATCTGCAAGAAAAAACTTCTTTTTTTTAATTCAAACTTTAATAGCGGTGCCAATCATTTCCGCCAAACCTTAAACCACCGTTGCAGTATCGGTTTATCCCGGGTTTTGTTATATTTACGCGAATTGAAGAATTTTATAATCGCCATTGTGATGCCAAACATGCCAATATTTGGGACCGCATAATTGAAGGACCATGCAGTATGATATCGACCAAGCATCAAGTAAACTGTCTCGTTCTAAATTATGCCGATTACTCTGAATTGAATTATAAGTTAATTTCCTATGGTGTTTAGTGCTGGACCAGGAAAATAATTATAAATGTTCATAGTCGAATTGGGGCTGTTGTTTTTGTTAATGACAGTGACTTGTTATGTTCATAGACAGTTCTAAACAGTCACAATATGTTATATACTTATTTTTCACAGACAGTGCATCATCACTGTCATCTAAATGTATTGTTAACTTGAGCCGTTCAACGAGAAACCCAACCCTATGGACTCTGTAATGTATCGTACCATATCAGCCTTATCCGAGCCGACACTTTCCGCCTCAGGGGGGTAGACGTATAGAGAAGTGATTCCTGAAACAGAAAATCCACAGGAGGCGAAATGCAGAGTCCACAATGTTGGCTTTCTCGAGGAACGGCTCATTTTGCGATGTACACTTATCCGGATGGCCAAGCTATCTTTTAAAATGTTTAATTCTCCTGGAAATGGTTAAACAATGAGATAATGTTTACAATGGCCAACATTAATCTGACAGTATTTGAAACATCTACATATATGTCATTGAAAAATTCACATGTAACTTTACAAGCTCGGTTTATTGCTGATCCGCTGGTTGAACAGATACAAGCCATGCGTGTTGGTATAATTAATAACGATATTCGATTCCTATGATACTCAAAGTGTACGGCTTCCTGTAATAATATACCAGATATCCTGCTGTTGTTGTTTTATGAAAGTATTCTTATCCGTGTAAATCATGGACTTTTGTTTTAATTGTACTGTCCATGATCCCCACAGGTTTTAACACTGAACAATATACATTTTTATCACATGACAATGCGTGTATCCGATGGCATATACCTATTGCGTATTTCTTTATGTGTAACATGTGTAATATAACATGACCGTATAACTATTATTGTATTCATCCGCGAATGTTTACAAAATGGTTGAGAACGTGTATCCGGTAAACACAAACGTCACGATAGATGGACGAGGGAAAGGGATCATTATCGGTCATAATTTTATTTTGTTTTATGAGTTAACAATTTATTAAGTATTACATGTTGGGACTTTCTGAACGCGAAAACCCGATTTTCTTTATTTCTTTGGTCATGTTATAAAAATAATCGTTTTATTATTAAACTCGTCCAAGAAAGTTGTTATTAAGCTCTCCTAAGGCTCGCTTAATAACACATTCTTGAACTCGTTTAATAAAACTATTTATGAAATATACGATACAGCCGACAATCTAAAAATATTGTTATATGTGTTGTGTTTTGAGAATTTATGGTTACTTTACTTTCTCATTCTCCTTCTTATTTGCTACATACTGACTGAATAATTCTTTTTTTACATTACACTTTTATTGCTTATTACATTTAAAAAATCCATGTTTTTATAATGTTTTTACATATGAAGAGACTTATCTGTTTCTAAATGACATTTTGCATTGCTTGTTAATATTACGAGAGCAATTTTACACTAAATGTACAGTCAAAAAATGAACATTTTATATATCAACATAATATTGAATGAAAAATAGTCACTTCGTTTAGTGTTAAAACGATTAATGAAGAATATTTAGAATGCATCAAAGTTGTAGACTTAACCAAATAGTTTATCTGACAAAATCGAGAAGTAAGCCAAGCAGTATATGTCAAAAGGATCCTTCAGTTTTATTTCACATAATCTGTGATTAAGGGTGCCAGTCAAGTTAGTCGTGAATCAATTGAATTGAATTGAATTTAAAACAAAATATTGATTTAATAAATATTTTACTTTAGAAAGGTCAAAATTCACCTTGTCACCTTTCAAAGTATATTTGTACTTTCAACTTATTTATTTGCCATCAATTTAGAGACAAGTTGTTTTCAACTTTATTTGATCATTCTCGATATCTGCTTCCTGGATGCGCAGTTAGTTCTCGCGTCGAGTGTATTGGACGGTCCCAAATGATCATCTTTACATCCGTGTGTACGTACCATTAACATATTCAATTCATTTCTATAAACGGTTACACATCGTTGGTGAATTCCCACAAAGGCGTGACTCCACGTAATATCACGATGTATTTACACCAGTATGAAATCAACCCGTTGTCATGTTTCAGGGGATCCATGTTTTGTTTACCAGGTTTTGATTCCAAGCATATCTCTGTTTTCATTTCTGGTTTGTGGAGTTTATCTAATAATGGCAGAATGTTTGTTGACTACCTGATCGTAGCACTAAACGACATATTTGCGGTGGGCCGCTATCCCTGTCGGTCTAATTGCTACACGTTAGATATCGTTAAGGAATCTGATATTGTGTGCATCTTTTAACTCTTTCACTGGCGAATGAAATTAAAGGCGTTTGCAAACAATGCAGATTAAGGTGAGACAGCTCGTAATGAGCTAGCTGTCTCTCCTGTAGTCTGCATTGCTTGCAACTTAGACATTAAATTTCACCAAATATCATGTTGAACGAAAAATGGAGTGTTCCAGTGAGTTGAGTGTCTGAAATTCGGCAGTGAAAGGGTTAAAAGGTTTTACCCTTTTCGTGAACATCATTAAAATATTAATTTACAGGAACAGTTTAGTGGACACGTGGAAATGGTTTATGAACGAGAGTGTTTATCAATGTGTATATATTTCTTTTACTGCAATATGTTATAAAAATCATAACAATTATTTATATCCTTCTTAAAACAAACTGTTTGTAGAATTAAACATGCTGTTAAAATCTATATTTTAAACATTATTTTACACGAATCAGGGACTACTAAAACGTATTATTAGTCCCTACACGAAGAGACATACAAACACTGTTAAGCGAATAAAAATGTGCCTTGTCATCAATGGTATAATACAAAGGATAACACAAACAACAAGACTAGATAGTCTTTTTGAGGATCCTGAACATAAACCCCCACGGACAGTTAGCTTAAAGAGGCAGAAAACTGCGTAATAACTAAGGCAAGAAATCAAAAGAATGAATCAAATGTGTGCACTCTACACGGACAGCTAGAGATCAATTGTCGGTGCACTCACAATCAATGACAAAATTAAACTCGAAATGGATATCGTCTAGATAACGCCGTTACGTCAAAGTGAAAAGAAAAAGAACATACGTCCAGAGGGTTTCAGTGTTTTTTTATAAGCAGCAGATGCAAAATTAGAGTTAATTAAGATAAGCGAGTGGCTATCTCGTAAGGTAACGAAATGTGGGAAGAGAATGAAAAACACATCTGTGTGCCGGGAACCATGTCTGTTTTACCCGACACAATCATCTACATAAAATTGGACTATTCAATTCATCGAAACAGCCAGGAAAACCAACGATTAGACATTTGCGAACGGTGTAGATCCGGACCACCCTGTGCATTCGCGAAGTTTGATCAGTTGTGCACTGTTCGTCTTTTCAGTAATTAAAGCTTTCAAGAAAGTTTTTCCAAACGGTGTACATTTCGATGGAGTACCATTGATGCACACGACGAACTGTAACTCTTTCCCAAGTGTAGACATTATTTGAGGAATCAGCAGCAAACCATCTTTAATTATTACACCTTTTCTCACATAGGAGGCGCTTTCTGACGACTTTGAAGCAGACGACGTTTGTAAACAGTGTGGCCAATAGAGAAAATGCTCATAATAATATGCCATAATGTTTGTAAGTTTCATTAGTGATTTTCCATATTAGGGCTATAATGTTTGCTGTAGTCGTATGATGCAGAATTGTCGACGTTTTGAAATCATTAACGACATTTGTCACACATATACCATTAGATTGGTTTTTCTGAAGCGAGACCAAAAAACTCTATTTTTGTTGTTGTAAGATACTAATAAATAGTCTGGAGACAAATCAAACATTTAATGGTCCATTCCATTAATATTAGTCTTATTTTTCCTGTCATTTAAGACTTGCATATCGAATGCATCGGTGGAGTAGTGATTACAGCGTCCGTCTCGAATGCGGGAGACCATGGTTCGATCCCCGGTTGGACGGTTGGATCATACCAAATACTTTAAGAGGGTAGCAATGACATCTCTCCTTGGTGCTTAGGTTTGTTGAGATGGCATAACGACCGATACGCTGGTGCCGGCATAACGACCGATATGCTGGTGCCGGCATAACGACCGATACGCTGGTGCCGGCATAACGGCCGATACGCTGGTGCCGGCATAACGGCCGATACGCTGGTGCCGGCATAACGGCCGATACGCTGGTGCCAGAACAAAACTTACTAGCTGTACTGGTAATTTACTCATGACACGCCATGAAATGACTGAAAACGGGGCGAAAAACACCATACAAAAGAGTCGCAACTAAATCAATCCTTTCCATTGCAACAATTTCTCCTGTCCATATGTATGTACAAC
>JAUELF010232347.1:0-13415 GCA_031471495.1 Clinocardium nuttallii
AGAATGTTCGCCTCAACCGGGTATCGAACCCGTGACCTCCAGATCACGAGTCAGATGCGCTACCAACTGAGCTACCCAGCCGGGCTTCCAAGTGTTTTGTATCTAATCTTTATAAATTACTTACTTAAAGAACTTGAAGATTCAGAGTATAGCTTACGTCTCTATTAACTAATCCATGCTTAATTTGGGAATCCTGCGTTTGATGATGATGTATCTGTAAAATGCATTAACACCTATGTATCTGCAAACTTTGCTCGACATTGTGAACAAATATCCCTTTAGATTGAAATTCGTAGTAAATTGTAAGAACTCCAAGGTCGTTGTATTTAAAAATAACAACAAGAAAACTGTCTTTATCAAGTTTTAACCACGCATTTCGTACATTCACGAAACTGGCAGTAAATTCGACAGGATGGATCTCTAAAACTAACAAATCGTATTTCAGAAGGCTGTCAGAAAGCGTAAAATGCCTTTTATGCAATGGCTGATCTTGGTATGAGACCTAATACATTAAATCCATTGTATAAACCAATCATCGCCGCAATAGCCTTTGTAAGGGTGTGGGCTATGGAGTAATATAAGTTGCGACGTACTCGAGCTCAACCGTTTGCAACATTTTATTGTAGAAAACTATTTAGGGATTTAATATCAAAACAAGGTCTGATATGTACGAATCAATGCTTGGAATTAATCGAATCACATCATTGATTGACGAGAAGAAGCTAACACAGTCTTGCACAAAAGATCGGGCCTTGAGAATAGCTGTCTTTGCAAAAGGATGTTTATGAAAACATTTATATAATTCATATATAACCCGTCAAAATCAAAACGCGGTTACATTCCAGATATTTGTTCATTGTTGAATAAATACAACTTGAATTTTCTCATGAAAATGTATTTAAATGACGGTTGCTTCTTGTCACATAAACCGGTATAGAAGCAATTTGATATAATGCTGTTGATCAGTTGGAAACAAATGAGTGGTTAATAATGATGCAGTCGACTGATTTCGTCAGGTTAAGTCGGTTGCATACATGTACATCAATCACTGCCTGCAACATATGTAACCTCTATGGTATAAGTATAGCTGCACATAACATATGTTATGACTTAATTGTGGGTGATGTTGCATCAGAAAAACCTTCGTCATGTGATATGTGTGACCGAATAAATTTAGATGTTATCACACACAGACTAACGGAATCTAGCACAACATATGATATAAAACGATTCTTTCTTAGTGGCATATACACTTATATTTGCCATGAAGTATATTCCGAGCTAGTGCTTGCAACCAGTGAAATAAGACATGCATAGTCTATCATGCGTTTCGCTTATTTAAACTACGCAAAATAAATGCCTGTACACAAACAAATACATATTTCGTTATCAACACAGTTGAATCAACATATTCAAAAAAGCCAGAAACAAAACTATACATCTAACTGATTCAGGTCAGCATGTTCATCCCTACAGTCTAATCGGAATGTTTTATAAAAATAAGCGGCGGTCTGAAAAAACAACAACAACAACCGCAATGTATTTGCAATTTGTGTAGATCAAGACCAGCCAGCGCATCCACGACCTCTGATCTGACTCTTTACTGGTCTCGCAATATTTATAGAAGGTTCAAAACAACTTTTGTAAAGCAGTTTCCATTTACATTCTTAGCTTGCGTGCGTTAACTGGTGTTGCTATTTCACAGGTGTACTTATTACGCTACGGTTGCTTATTCCTAGTTCACCAGAATTAGCACAGTTTAAATTTAATGTAAATACATATGTTATATATCGTAACAAAGTTCGGATAGTTTTAAGACTGAACTGTGTCCGATCAAATCGTTCCAGAATTTGGTCTAGTTATCAACATGAGAATGAACACAACAATCACGTTTAAAAAAACATTCAACTATGAGCCGTCCAGCGAGAAAACCAACATTTCGGCCTCGGCGTAATACATTGACCACATCAGCCTGCGCAAACTGATCCGGGCCGAGACATTCCGTCTCAGGGGGTTAGATGTATAGAGTAATGATTCCTGAAACAGAAAAATCTACTGGAGGCGAAAAGTGTCTATCCGGGTATCGCGGACCGGGGCGTAGCTTGGCATTAATCAATGTGTAAGCCGTCTCGCGAGAAAATCCACATTTTGGATACATAAAATATCGACCCGGATCAGCGTAAGCATGCCACACAGGCGTACCTGGATAGACACCGTGTTTCAGGAATCACTACTCTATACATCTATCCCCCTAAGACTGAATTTGTCGGCCGGATCAGTCTGCGCAGATGTCATTATGTTGGTTTTCTCGCGGGACGGCTCATTTTGATCTAGGAGGTCCGGTATTTTTTTGTAATCCTCTATAGCCGCAGCTGCATTTTGGGTCATTTTGAGAAAATGCCTACAGTGCCTAAAGGGAGCTACGCCCATGGTGGCATACTTAGATTGATCCGGTCGATACTTTACGCAACGTTTCGAAGTTTATTAGCAAGCGAAAGACTGAACTGTCCAAAATGCAAATACAAACTAAACAAGTTACATATATACATACATATGCTATATATATAAATATGTACGGTTCCTTAGTCAAACTTGTGTATAAGATATGGAGAA
The DNA here is from genome assembly GCA_031471495.1 of Clinocardium nuttallii. NCBI lineage: Eukaryota > Metazoa > Mollusca > Bivalvia > Cardiida > Cardiidae > Clinocardium > Clinocardium nuttallii. Next base: position 2,614 of record JAUELF010232347.1, read on the forward strand.
AAACGATTCAATAATGAGTTCATGTTCGTGCATTTAGGAAGTGTCTCCATTATGTATAGAAATGAGAGATCAGAATATCTTTAAAGAGTATTTATTATTTTGTGAAAGCTTTTTTGGGTGAGTATGTCTAATTTGTTAATTGTTTAGGGTTCGTAGTCGTTAATAGTTCTATACAGTTGGGGATATAATGCCTTGACCAGTAATACTTACTTATAAATGTTTTTCGAAATTCTTTATGTAGAGGACATTCAGTAACGAAAGTATAGTATGACAAAGCTTACGCCTGCTGATGCGTTAACATGCTATGTCTGCACTTGTATAGGCTAATGGATGTTACTCGTATAATAGGATAACGATAATGAACTTTGTCAGACGAAGACTAGTATACGGCTTTCTCTTTCCCAATTACAACACATTTGCAGCAGACCCACTTAACTCTTTCACGGCCGAATTTCCCATCGACACTTGCATGTTGAAATTTAGACCAATACATTTTTTCGTCCAACTGAAACGTTTGTAAAGTTTACGCATATCCCACGCAGTTGGCTTTATCACGGGAAGGCTCATATATGTTATGTCAATTAATATAGTTTCAGCCGATGTTAGTGTAAATATCAAAGCATGTCCATAAGATTAGGATATTAAAAATTCATGTTGTGGGCATATGTGGGATGCAGTGATTATTCAAATGACGTGAATAAACTTTAAAGTTTACAATAAATGACTCACATCAAAGCAAAATGGTAAAAAGTGGTAAAGTAAAATGGTAGAGCGACGGGCTCTCGTACCAAAAGTCCGATGTTCAAGCCCCGTGATGAGCGGATTATGTATTTGATATTTTACCACATCAACGCCGCGAATGCAGGTTAAATTTCCGGAAAGCAGACAGCGAGCGTTTACTTAAATACCCACAAATTCTTGTTTCGCAAATACGTTTAAATTAAACATGAAGGAGGATGTGGTATATGCAAACATTGAATGACTAAGGTCGGCACGCTCTTCACGAACAGCGTCCCCACTGTTCGTCTGCATTAACCCTTTCCGCCATGTAAAACGATTTCTGATGTCTGTGAAGCAGACAACTTTTGAAAACATAAAGGCAAAAGGAGAAATAGTTCACAGTGTATGATTTTCTGCTTTTACCACAATGTTTTCAATTTTATTCAATTGTTGTTTTATTTATTTATAGAGAGTTTCCATATTTTTGCTTTGATCATTTCAAAATCGTCTACTTTAGACTTATATTTTTCTCCTTTTGCCACAATGTTTTCCAATTTGAGTCATAGGTTATTCATTTAATTATAGAGATTCTATTTTGTGACAACATATGTTCAAAGTCGTCTGCTGCAGAATTGTCGTATGAGGGAGAGGGTTAACTCAATCCAACGATACAACAGCAAACGAACAGTAAGAACAACGCCCATATGCCACCACACCGACGTCACGTCAATGACTTTTTTATGCGATTTCAAACTTGGAAGTAATCTGCAGTTGCCGAATGGTTAGCACCGGGGATTTGGAACCGGAGGTCTTAAGTTCGATCCTCAGTCGCAGAGGTCATCGTGGGGTTCCCTTATGCAAGGCTCGACTCCTGGATTAGCACTAGTTTGTTGAGCAATCATAAGTGATGTCGTGATATAACTGAGATAATGTTGAAAACGGCGTTAAACCCCAATATAACAAAACAGCGACAAGACGTCATTTTTGACTGACCCGGCTCAGATAAAATAACCTGAACCCTTAACCACATACAAAAGCTTTCTGACGTCTCTTTCTGACATTTGAAATAATGATGGCAAATTATGAGCACTTACTCTATTTGTCCGTTGTTTTCAACTCTTTTTTAAAAATTAAACTTTCCTTCAGTGAGATATTTTTAAATGTTACCGTTTCCAATGCCGTCTACTGCATAATTGTTGATTGATTAATTGAGTGATTGATTGGTGTTTGACGCCGTTTTCAACAACCTTTCTTTCATATCACGGCGGCCAGTTCACCTACCAAATGTTTCCTGGTTTTCTCACACCAGTACCCCACACAACATACTCTCAAAGCAACTTGCTACTTTTCCACGGAAGTAAAGCTGGCCGAGCTGGGGTTCGAACTCATAACCCCTTGATTGACAATACGCGTCGCTACCGACTATGATGCTACCGAGGCTCGACTGCAGAATTGTTGTACTTGGGTAAAAGATTGAAATACAGAGCTCCAAACATCGCCTTTTAACGTTTGTTTTCTTCAAAGCATTTCCAATTACTTTAATGGGCCTAATCACAAATCTATGTTGCAGATTAATTTAATATACGAGATTACAAAATTTCATGACATTTCTTTGATATAAAATTTGCGAAACGGGAGACATTTTCAAAACATATGAATCACATGTTATTAATTCAGATAATTATACACACTGATTATATCGTATTGTCCCTGTATTTCTGTTTTGATTTTAGGATTAAATGTTTCGGAAGCGTTTATTAATGGGCATATATCTCTTTATCTGAACGAAAAGTTCACTTGCATACATCTAATAGTTTTATCTTCACCAAAACATTAATTATGTATGGCGAGGGTACTAACTCTCCAAATGATTGACTGATACTATTTTAAAATGGAAGTAACAACAGACGAACAACAATATGCATACTGCATGTTCATGACTCATCTAAATTATACGAGCAATAAGAGCTGCTGTTGCACTGTGATATCGATAGTATTGTATCATTCAATTGCTTTTCATGATACACAATTAAGTAGGTAAACAACTCGGAAGTAATTCATGTGTCCCTATCGTTCTCGAGTTGTCGCCAGCCAACTGTATATCCAATCCAATCCCCATCCATTTGGGTTTGACTTTAAATATAAAAAAGAGTTGACAAAATTGTATCAAAAGGAACAAATGTTCATTATGATCATTTTCTCTTTTTGCTACCATGTTTTCAAAAGTCGTATACTGCAAAGGCACCAACAAGCGTCTGTATGTGGGGAGGGGTGTACAAGCTGATTGACAATGAATGTGCGCTTTTGTCTTCACGACTGACGAAGATACATCCCCTTTTGCAGAGGAATTTAACGATTGATAGACTTCCAACACCCGCATTCATCACTATAAATTATGTAACTAAGTAATTTCTGTTTACACCAGCCCTTGAAAGTTCACGAATGTACCATCGACCACTATTTTCGAGTGAAATGCTCCGAATGATGACGTTATGAGTCCGCAGTCAATATGGCATATGTTATCTCCAGTATGTTTGCTTACAATATGTTTAACGCCGCTTTCACGACTTTCTCAGTTATAACAAGCAGTTTCCTGGGTATGTTACCAGTATTTCTTGTCAATTAATCATGACACCAGCTAGACGGTCCACACTCCTGAGCGCCAAGGAGGTAAAGCCATTACTATCATTTTAAAAGTCTTACAAATTCCGCAGTACATCAAACAAGATTTGAACGGTTCTCAAGAAAAAACGAAAAAACAACCTTAAGGTAATTAATTATAAAAAGTGCGGAGAAGGACCTGCATGCGCATTCATGGTGAGCATCCAAACGGATACTGCAATGCACTTTCAAAAGTGTCGACAATAGCGCAGTACGGCCCGAAATACGTGTTAAATCACACACAAAACTGCATTTACGTAGGAAACGCTGCCAGTAGTCGCATTCGATGGTTCATCTTGATATGATGAGTATGCACGTTCGATCTACTCGTTCCGGCGGTTCTTTTAACATCAGGTTCGACCTGGAATTCCGACGCTCTGGCACTTTTCCAGACGTGCCAACAATGTCCGCTATCGAAAACGAACATATGCACGTCACTTAACGCTGCCTGCAGTCGCATTCGATGGTATAGGAAAAATATGAAGACTATGCACTTTCGATCTACTCGTTCCGGTGGTTCTTTCAACACCAAGTTTGACCCTCGAATTCGGACGTTCTCGCACTTTTCGAGGTTTCTAGAAAAACGTCCGCTATCGAAAATATGCAGTTTAAAGGGGTCGTTTCCACACAGCATATGAGCCGTTCCGCGAGTAAACCAACAATGTGGACTCTGCATAAAGTATCGACCCGGATCAGCCTAAGCATGCCATATAGGCTAACCCGGATAAATAATGTTCACCTCCTGTTGATTTTCTGTCTCAGGAATCATTAATCTTTAACTTCAACCCCACCCTTAGACGATCTGGGTCCATAATGCTAATTTTCTCGTGGAACGGCTCATATATTATATCTCCCATAAAAAGCTATGATGTTGGTACTCTAACGAATTTACACAATTTGACAATTATTGTGAGTACCCACAGCATAGCGTTTAATGATCAAATAAGGTAAATGATATATGCGGCTTATCAAGAAATCTGATATTGAACTATAGCTAATTCCTCTTACTGCTATTTTTTCCCAGCAGGGAACATTTTACTATATGTGACAATACAGAGCGTTGTTTGTATTCTTTTCAAGTATGGACGATTTTTTTTGCCTCTGAGGAATCGAGTAATTTCTTTACAATACAGTTGTGAATATCAGTCGGAATATTAGGTTATTTTGGGATTCGTCTTACACGGTAAGCATACTCGTTTACTAATTATGTACACGTGACGATTTTACTTTTTAAAGGAGATTACACTTTACAATTATTGACAAACAAAAGTGTTACCGTCTTCTCACTCACACATATATATAATCTTATATATATCAACTTTTATTCTTTTAACATCATACATTAATATCCATTTACATTTGAGCCGCAATAAATAAAAAACATTGTGGGCTGTAATGTATCGACCCGGATCAGCCTAAGCATACCGCGAAGGCTTACCCGGACAGACACTTTTTTGCTTCCTGTGGGTTTTCTGTTTCAGGAATCATTACACTATACCTATACCTCCCTGATACGGAATGTTTCGGCTCGGATCAGTATGTGCGGACTGCGCAGGCTTAAATGGGTCGATACATCACGCAGAAGCCATATATGGTTGGTTTGTCGCGGGATGGCTCATTTGTTTCTAACTTCATTATTAACCATTATACCTTAGTTATGAATAATGTTACTTTGTATATTTTATTTTACATTAGCGCCAAATAACCTAACCTGTCGATGTGCCATAAACATCATACGCTCATTTGATTCACTCGTGCATACGTTGCGTTGTTATATACTGTTGCATATGTAGGCATTTAAGATTTTGCATAAGTAAAATCCACTTTACCCTATACTATTAGAACTGCTATGGCCGTTACCTGGGACAAAGAAGACTTACAGTCCTATACGTTTCACTGTTATACGGAGTTTGTTTACCATTGCACTTGAGATACATTTCACTCTTATACGGAGTTTGTTTACCATTGCACTTTTGATACATTTCACTCTTATACGGAGTTTGTTTACCATTGCACTTGTGACACATTTCACTCTTATACGGAGTTTGTTTACCATTGCACTTGTGATACATTTCACTCTTATACGGAGTGTTTACCATTGCACTTGTGATGCATTTCACTCTTATACGGAGTTTGTTTACCATTGCACTTTTGATACATTTCACTTTTATACGGAGTTTGTTTACCATTGCAATTGTGATACATTTCACTCTTATACGGAGTTTGTTTACCATTGCACTTGTGATACATTTCACTATTATACGGAGTTTGTTTACCATTGCACTTGTGATACATTTCACTCTTATACGGAGTTTGTTTACCATTGCACTTGTGATGCATTACACATATACACATATATTCATGTCATTTAAGTTACATAAAATATTTGGGTAAAGTTGGCTTTAATCAGCATGTATGTATAGTGTTCACGACGCGAGTATGTATCATATATGAAGGAGGCGGTGACGTTTAATACCTGACGTCATAGTCACCTTTCCCTCATATAGACGCTTTCTGACGCCTCTGCAGCAGACAGTTTTTTGAAAACATAGTGACAAAAGGAGGAATTGCACAACACGTGCAATTTCTCCAGTTGCCACAATGTTTTCCACTTTTCGTCATAGGTTATCCATTCAATTATGGAGATTTTCTTTGTTTTGACAAAATATGTTCAAAGTCGTCTGCTGCAGAATTGTCTTATGAGGGAAAGGGTTAATATCATTTGACTGATAACATCCTATGTAACTTATTGTTCAAACTGGTATGAGTCGTGTTTCACAAGCAAATCAACATTATGGACTCTGCGTAATGCATCGACCTTGATCAGCCTTTGCAATCCACGCAGGCTTATCCGGACAGACACATTCTTCCTCAGGGGGTTGGAGGTTGATAGTAATGATTCCTGAAACAGTCAAACAACAGGGGCCGTATTCACCAACGCGTCTAAATTTGAATTCGGACTAAATCTAAATAAATAGGTTGGGTGACAGCGCTTTATAATGTTACTGTATGATAATAGTTCCGTCCTTAGCAGCACGCGAAACAGATCTGAGTACAATGCCAATCCGTGCAATATCGACGGATACTGTCTTCTTTTTCCAAATGGAAAACTGAAGGAAAAATACCAAAATATACAATAACTGTTATACATGTGTAGTCATTTCATTTCAAATCGGCAACTGATTACGTCCCATGTGAATTGATTCATACAAGGGAACTCTGATTGTTCGCATCCCTGAGTTATGCAGTATAGGTTAATGCATCTGTATGAACGAGTTCCTTCGGCTGAGTTGCTCGAGGCTGCGATGGCAGAAATACGCCAAAGGAACGAGTCCCAACACAACAGTGCCCACTTGGTTTCTACTCGAAATTGATGAGTAACGCCTTTTCTAACAGTGAATTTCGTTAAGAACTAGTATATTATTTTATTCTGGTATTAACTGCTGGATATTTGTGTTTTTCGTTACGATTTAGATGCAAAACAAACACACATCTTCTATTGTGCGTTGAAATAACTTCGAATCAGAGACGGAAAAAAATAAACAGAAGACCTACCTTAAAAAACAATCATTTGCTTATTCATCCTATTATATATTAAAACCCCCTTTATTCGTTTTGGTCAGCAATATGATTGCACAGAATGTTGTTTTTATATGCCTTTGGATATTTCGCTTCGTTTCATCTACAAAAAACTGGTCTTTGGTTGGATGGGAGCGCTTTGTAACGTTACCTTATGACACGTGAAAAAGATTTCATTATAAAATCAAACTATATAATATCGACGTATACACTATCGACTGATACTGCATTTTTGCAAATGGGAAATTGAAGGAAAAATATTAAAGTTTACAAAAAAGCATTTTATGTGTATCTTAATTGGACGCAACGAGGCCTTCCTTAGAAATGATCGGCTCGTATTGTCATAGTTACGTCTTGTAACGTTAGTATACATGTTGCTTCTAGTTGTCTGGACTACTTCCGTCTTGTTGAATCATAATTTAATGATTTTTAGCGGATATTGTTTATATTGCACAGTAAGCAAAAACATTTCACAAGTGTATTTTGTTTTTCATTTATAAAAGCCTTAATTTTATTATGTTGCTGTTACACTAAAACAGAAACAATGTGCACAATGTGCACATGTGATTTTAAAAGCAAATTAAGAATACAACTATAGTTTTGTTTTATTATGGAAACATTTAAGTATAAATCATCTAATTTGTCATACGTTATCTCTTTAAGCGCCGAATTGTTTAAAGTGTTTTAAAAGTCAAACAATGCTGATTTAAGGTGAGACAGCTCGTTACGAGCCGACTCGCATGAATATGTATTGTTTGCAATAAATGCTTATTATTGCCTTTGGCGCTGTAAGAGTTGTATTCCATCTTTGAAGTTTTATTAAATATAGCTGGGACTACTGAAACTCATTAGTGGCCCAGAATATAGAAAGATACATATTGATTGATACATGGAGATATAGTATGAACTACTATTTTCCCCTTCAAATATTGCTAGTTTAGTGCACATATTGAGCTGGGGTGACCGCGCTGTATACATTGTTGTTTCAGAAGAGATATATAGGATGGCAAACGGAATTTCCTTTGACCCTTTCCAACAAAGGATATCAACTTCGAAAACATCTGGGTCAAAATATCCTAAAACTCTACAAATGAAAGGTATACACAAATGAAAGTTGAAAATAATTGTGTTAAGAAGAGGTCTACACTTTGGAAAAAGTTGAATATAACTACTTAAATTAGCAATAAAGATTGCATTGAAATATTATGTATCTACCTTAAACCATCATGTTAGATAAATTATTATTTATATGTGGCACAAGTTTTATTTCAATTAATTGAACGGTCATCTGCGACACTTTTCAGGTAGAAATTACTCGTATTGGAAATAACTTGTTTGCATATCCATGCTAAAGGCTATGCCACACTACCGATTTCCCTCGCCGGGACTAAAACGGAGCACACAGTTAACAACGGCGAGAAAATCGGCGGATATCTGTCGAGAAAGCACTTGAATACTCACAAATTGGCGGTAGCAATACCGATGTATCACATCGCTAAGAACGGTAGTACATCGATAGTATATCGACAAGACTACGGTATCACATATTATATGTACAATTACAGTATACAGTGATGCCACCGGAGAGCCGCCTATCTATAAAAGGGCGCCCATTGCTATTTTTTCTCGCCGATGTTCTGACGATCTCCGGACGATGTCACACCTAGCCGATTTGGCTCGCCGCAACTAGTACCGGTCCCCGAAAATCGCTTAATTTCTGCTCCGTTATAGCTCCGGCGAGCCAAATCGGCCAGGCGTGACAGGACTTTTACATACCAAAATATGCCGCTTTGCAGAAGTTTCTTGAAACCTTCTGATAACTTCTCGGCGAACAGTGCATAGTCAAGTCATACTGCGCAGATAAACAGGCAGTGTGTATGTATTCACAAATGACTGTATCTTTAAAAGAAGATAACGTTATATACATCTTGGATTAAAGTAAGTCAAACAAATAAACCGCTTAAGAGCAAAGGCCGACGCCGGCGGTGGTATTGTGCCCACGAACAATCTAAGTTTGTGTTTGTTCTAAAGAGCTGCTTCATTTAACCCTGTTCCACATATATATTCGCGATGTGATGCCTCTCAAGCGGACAACTTTTGAAAACAATGTGACAAAAGATGAAATTGCTCATAATAAGCAATTTATCCTCTTGCCACAACGTTTTCAACTCTTTGCTACACATGTCTTGAATGTTTTAAAGTGTATGAGGTTAAAACCATAATAATAACACTATATTTAAACAGGGTTGAACTCGTTTAGTTTTAGTTTTGAGTATAACTCCTGGTAAATGGACTAACAGTCTATGTGGGAAAGAAGCAATTTACTTGGAAAGACTGTTGAGTGGAGAACTGGTACGAGAAAGCCAGGAAGCGCACGTGTAGATGAACTGGCACCCGTGATATGGCTGAACAATTGTTGAAAACGGTGTTTAATCCCAATCAATCAAGCAATGTCCTGGTACATATATATTTTGGATCAACTAAAGCAGACAATGTTGGAAAATGAGAAAACGTACGTAACAAGCATTGTCCCCCTTTCCCTGCAATGTCTTCCACTCCACCCCAGGTTTCTTTTTTATCGAGACTTGTGCATTTCCTTTAGCAAATATTGGCGAATGTAATCTGTCTCATTCTACAAAGGTTTCCTCTCGGCAGAGGTGCCGTTTTAAGAGGTTAGATTACACTAAATGTTAGAATTAAGCACTGCCACATCAGCTTTAGACCGCCCTGTGTCTGTCATACATCATCAATGACCTAGTCGTCTGAAATCATTAAGACTTCATGGCAAACAGGTCTCTACACACTTCCTTCAATCCGTTATGATTCGTGTATACTTATGGACTCCATGGCAACCATATTTATCACAACTCTTCAAGAGTCGTTGAATTGTAAGACAATATGGACACCAAAGGGACATTGAAAGCCACACACACTATATTGAGCATCCATTTTCATTCATGTGGAGTGTTCTTAAATACATGAATTATTATTCCTTTAAATTGAAGCAACTGGGATCTTTACCAATGATTTCGACAGATTATTGCATGGCTATGGCAGTTTTTAAATTATGGTTTTAATATGTTAATTGCTAAGAGCAAAATTCTCTGCCGATAACAATCAATAAAGTTTTTGATTTAATTGAACTAAAATGGGTGAAATTCAAGAACAAAGTAAGGAACAATTTAGACATTAGATTAGACTGAGCGAAAGCTTTTGACATATCTTGGTCTACATATTTCGAGCATGGTGGTAACAATCGCGTGCAAAAAGCAAAATTTACATAATGTTATGTATAGCAGAATACACATCGCAATCGTAGACACAGACCATCGGCTGTATTTTAAAAGGATATTTCTGAGTCTTTAAAAAGCTTATTCGTTTGAATATAAACAAATGGAGGACGCTTCCATTATTTATTTCCCATATAAAATATATCTGCAGCAGACGACATGGGCAATAATATAGAAACTCTCTAGAAATGAAGGTGTATTTTGATAAGGCTCAAAACATTGTGGCATGTGGAAAAATGCTCATTACAAGCATTCTCATCAATAAGCATATTGCTTTCAGAAGCTGTTTGGTGAATATGCGTCTGTTAGTGGGAATAAACCTTATCCTGCCTTGTGCAAACTTTAAACAACGTTTCAGTTAGATTGTCGGAAGCTTAAAGTTTTACATTCGAACGTTGTAAACCAAGATTAGCTGCAAGTATTTTTGTTTTGAATCAGTTGCAACTCAATTATCAAAATGTAGTAACATATGAGCCGTCCCGCGCGGAAAACCAACTTATGGCCTCTGCGTAATGTATCGACTAAGATCAGCCTTTGCAGTCCGCACAGACT
>JAUELF010232358.1:0-13408 GCA_031471495.1 Clinocardium nuttallii
CTGACAACATCCGGTCAGTTGTAATGCTAACCCAGCAAGCCTGAGAACCAAGGAGGGCAGCCATTTCTACCATATTCAAAGTCTTTGGTATGACCTAGCTGGGGATCAAACCTGTGACCTCCCCATGGAGGTGGATGCTCTACCACTACACCACCAAGGTGGTCTCAGTGTGAGGGGAGGTCCCAAACTTTGACCTCCCCACGGAGGTGGATGCTCTACCACTACACCACCAAGGTGGTCTCAGTGTGAGGGGAGGTCCCAAACTGTGACCCCTCCACGGAGGTGGATGCTCTACCACTACACCACCAAGGTGGTCTCAGTGTGATGGGAGGTGCCAAACTGTGACCTCCCCACGGAGGTGGATGCTCTACCACTACACCACCAAGGTGGTCTCAGTGTGAGGGGAGGTCCCAAATTTTGACCCTACTGTCACACAAATGGATCTCAAGACTTGAACCATGTTTGGACTTCCATCCACACATTTTGTTATGTAATTATACAGTGGCTGCATAATTATTGACATATTTATCTGAGATTCGGTTTAACCCTTTCCCACATACAGCTAATTTGACATATTTATCTGAGATTCGGTTTAACCCTTTCCCACATACAGCTCATTTGACATATTTATCTGAGATTCGGTTTAACCCTTTCCCACATACAGCTAATTTGCAGCAGACGACTACAAATTAATATTTTCAAAAATGTGAAAAATATCTTTAAATATTTATTTAATAATTGAATAAAGTTGAAAACATTGTGGCAAATGGAGAAAGTGCTTGTTTTTAACAATTTCTCCTTTTGTCACAGTTTTTTCAAAAGTTATCAGAGGCGTCAGAAAGCGTCTTAATGTGGGAAAGTGTTATGTAGATTTACATTTAATCTCAAGTTAACTAGTCTTACATAATGTATACATGTAACTCTGATATCTTTATTTCAGTAACTGAGAATACAACAATACCTATTGCAAGTGAGTAAACAAATTATTCTCACATGATTTATATTTCATTCCCTGTATTTGCAGTTGATAACCTAACCTGCATGTTAATTATTGTATCATTCTACTACCAGTACTTTTAGTTGAACCTTTACATTGATAATGCAACAATTCCTTAGCAGACAACTAATAGCAAACATTTTGAAAATCTCTTGAAACTTAAGTTATAAGGTTAATAAAACAAAAAACATCAATCATGATGAATAATTTCCCCTCTTCCCACAATTTTTTCTACTATATCCCCCAAACTTGCTCCTAAAATTATATAGACTTGCCATATGTTTTTAACTCTTTCCCACCTCTAGTTGCATTCTGACTCATCTACAGCAGACGTTTTTTAAAAACTTTGTGAGAAAAGGCGAAATTGCTCAAAACAAGCATTTTTTCCATTTGCACAACATTTTTTAACTTTTTTCAGTAATTATACTGACAATTATAGTGTTTTTCCATATTTATGAGTAGATATTTTCAAAATTGTCTGCTGCAGATTTGTTGTATTTGGGAAAGAGTTAAACTCATTTTCTGCAAATATGTTGTACATGTGTGCAGGGAAAGAGCTTAAAAATTTATTCATGAACTTACAGGTGTTATTTTTTTTCTTCAGCTGGTCTAACTTCAGAAGTATTGTATATTGTCCTGGGCTATAACATTCCTTCGACCGAAAATTTAAATGTTTCTGCTACTTACCAATATTATGTTGATGTCACAACAACAGCGGTAAGCATCTCTGTGTTTCTTTCAAATCCCTTTTTCCTAATGCAGATGACTAGATGTCTTATGTAGCAGACTTTAATCCACTTGAAAATTTTGTTGGAAAAGAAGGACTTTCAATCAATAGCTAGTTATATGTCAGATAAAGAGACCACCATTATCCTGATGTGGAATTAAGAGTCGACGTCTGCTAACATTAAAGAATAACTGCATCCTCTTGAAAGTTAGAAAGATCACTTTTGATGAAGCATTTAATAATATTTTTTATGAAAAATTATGTGAAATGCCCAATTTCTCCTTTTGCCACAATGTCTTTCGAAAGTTGTCCTCTACAGAGGCATTATCCCTTTCCCATGTACAATAAACCTGCAGCAGAAGACTTGAGACACATTTAGGCAAAAACTATGGACAATCTCTATGAGTAAAAGTTTAATTATTGAAAAGAGTTTAAAAAATGTGGCAAAAAGAGCACTTTCTTCCTTTGCCACAATGTTTTGAAAAGACCTCTGCTGTAGAGGCGTCAAAATGTGTCCATATGTGGGAAAGAGTTAAAAGACATTTTAGATGGGTAAAAGTAAAAATTACAAAACTTTATAAACATATCTATATGTGAGCCATCTCGTGAGAAAACAGAGTTTGACAATGTGGACTCTGTGTAATGTATCGATCTAGATCAGCCTTAGCATGTCACGCAGGCTAATCGGGGTATACACTTTTTGCCTCCTTAAGGGTTTCTGTTTCAGGAATCATTACTCTATACCTCTATCCCCCTGAGGCAGAATATGTCAGATCAGCCTGCACAGTCTGCGCACGCTGATCTGGGTCGATACATTACGCAGAGGACACACGATTGCTTTCCAACAAAGATGAGTTTCTTTCACATAATATTCTGCAAACTGTTATCTACGTCTAGCTGTTTGATATTTAACGAATGTCTTAATTGATGTCACTGCGATGGTATGCTTACACGGTCGATCTCGATGATTCAGCAAACTTGGGAAATATGAGTATCACCTTACTATATTAAATACTTTTTAACCATTCCCCAAGTACAACAAACTTGCAACAGACTAGTTTGGCAAAGTATTCAAGAAAATATATGAAAATACTTCTGAAATGAAAGCGCAGTTATTGGATGAAGTTGAAGACAGTGTGGCTAATGAATGAACTGTTCAGTATGGGTAATGTTTCCGTTTGACAGGATTTGTTCATATTTCGTCTGCAACAGATGCGTCAACATGTGTCTGCATGTAGTAAAAAGTTAACATACGGGTTTGCATTCATCGCATTTTTGCTTCTAAAATATTGTAACGCTAACCATATGCACCCACACAAACCCACTACCATGTACACCAATATAACGACAATCATACGAAACTTGAAGCAGGAAAATAGGTATAGGAAGTTTTGTGTTAACTACGGTCTGCATGTTCAAGCGCATAAAACCTGATCAGGGTTGTGTACTGGTTAAGGTCAAGTCACATGACTCTAAAAGCTTTTCCAACATAAAATTAAACTTAAAAGACACCTAGTTAAATATATGGATAACAATGTTTGAATGTAACTGTAATTATTGAATAAAATTGAAAGCATTAAGGCAACAAATGAAATTGCTTATTTATAAAATGAGAAATGTGTTTCCTTTTCCAAAATGTTTTCAGAATTATCCTGCTGCAGATGGGTCAAAATTCTCCTGCAAGAGGGAAATGGTTAAATTATATTCTCGTTACATGTCCAAACACTTAACGAAATGTTTAAATTTATCTATATCTACACGGTTTAGTTAAACGTCCGAACTACTTTCCTACATCGAAGCTGATATAATACTTACAAGGAGTACACGCCGCTAAGGCAACTAATGTTCCTAGGATAAGGAGCTTCATGGTTCTGTTAGCGGAAAATAAAAATAAATCGTCAATGAAATATATAACAAAGAGTACTTTTTTTTACAAGCTTCATGGTTCTGTCAAGGGATAGTAAAAATTAAGTGTCAATGAAATATATAACAAAGAGTATGTTTTTACAAGCTTCATGGTTCTGTCAAGGGAAAATAAAAATAAATTGTTAAGATTGAAAAAGCTAAAAAAATAATACCTTTGCACGGAACAAATTAACCCTTTCCCTCATATAGACGCTTTCTGACACCTCTGCAGCAGACGGCTTTTTGAAAACATAGTAACAAAAGAAGAAATTGCACAAAACGTGCAATTTATCCTTTTTCCACAATGTTTTCCACTTTTAATCATAAGCTATCCATTCAATTATAGAGATTTTTGATGTTTTGTCAAAATATGTTCAAAGTTGTCTGGTGCAGACTTGTCGTATAAGGGTCATTCATAAGTGGATTGAAAGCAGTAGAGACGCTCTATTGTATGGTGTATTAATCTTCAGAAGGCCACTTGAAGCATTTTATCTCATACTCTGATGCACCAAAATCTAATCATATTGTAAATAATTCCTTAGATATTAAGCTAACCCCGTCGTGTTTATGCATAAAACAACGGATCTATTCTCCCAGTGGTTCCTCTCGCAATTATCTTTGTACAAACAAAAGACACGTACAGAGGTAATAGCATATCAGTTTTGTCATGTAAAAGCATACTTACGTCTAATATATGAGTTTATCCTTGATCACGAACGCATATGTACATATTAAACTGATCAATATTTAGGATGCACCTGTTTTTATTTGTAGCATGTAAATGACGGATTTTATCTTCATTACATGTTCTGTCAAGACTGTGTGAATGCAACGTCTCATCTCAGTATTCGTTGTACGAAGAATACACTTACTATACTCGATCGTTTTAGGATGACGCACCGTAATATCGGAAACTGGGGCGAATACACGTCAATCTTCAGTCAATGTTCAGACGGGGATTCCGAATCGAGCGGGCGTTTTTGACAGTTGCAATTTTGAGTGTTATGTTCTTCTTCAGATAATAAAGAAAAGAACAAAGGCAGGGTTTCTTTGAACAATATGTTTTTGTTTGTATTATTTAAGGTTAAATAGTTATACGGTGTCCTATGTAAACTAAACGTACATACAACTAGTGTTTTTGTTCTGCAAGAAAAGCACATTAAGTAACTGTCCAAAATGACAATATTACACAAGAAAACACAATACAAAGGAAAATTTGAGTAACAATGCCCTGTTATAGCCATACCACAGCATTCTGCGTCCTTTAGGATGTGTGATCAGTGAAGGTCTAGATTAGCCAACGCTTTCTGTAATCAGGGTCTTCCCCGTTGGTCATTTTGTCATACGAGCAATATGGAAGTCCTTTGAGAACGGAAATGACTTCAGAGTCGTTCACTTAAGTGTGCTGTGCTATCATAATGACCCTTTTTTCTGAACATGTTTGTTCTGTATTTGTTATGAACCCTTTTAAAAAATACACTATTTATTATCATTGTTCATAAACAACAACAATAACATTTCGGAAAAAAACATTTCGTCTTTACTGAATTTATTTTTTGATATTTTCCCGTTCATTGAGTTTTTATTTTTATTTAGTCAAAGCCTATATCATGATATTAATGTACAACAATAGTTATTTAAATTGCATGTATGAAAAATATTCAAAAAGGGAATGACCTTGTCTAATTTGAGATAGCTTGTGGCTAGACCGTTTGCCTATATATTCTGTTACTTCATTTGTACTACTGTATGTGTGTCATTTGTACATGTACATTGGCAATAAAATATGTTTAAATTAAAAAGAACAGAAGCTTTGTTTACGTATGGCGTGCGCCATTTTTTAAACTCGAAAACAGATAGGGTAAACATTTGGGTTATCTCGGGCTAAAATATGTTATCTCATATCGAAGTAAAGGGAAGATTTATACGAGCCTTATGGCAAGCCGTGTTACTATTTATTTGTTTGAGATATCTCTCTCAAATTAAGATATATCTCTCTATTATTAAAGAGATATCTTGGTCAAAGGAAATATCTTTTAATTAGAGAGATAGCTCTATTAGCCAGAGAGTTACCCCCTATCTTACAGAGATATAAGTCAAGCTTAGATAAACATCTTAAAGAGATATCTTTCTGTTGAAAATAACATTATCCCTTAGAGAGATAATAATATCCTTTCAACTTTGAGAGATATATCTCTATGGCTTGTACAGGTGTGTAATAACTGCTCTATAGATTCATTGATTCCATTGAAGACACTAGGCGAATCGAAGCCACTACGAAATGTTATAATCAAACTGAGAAACCACACGTTGATCTTGATCGACACAGGTAAAAATTAATAACAGTTTGTCTTTATGTTCGAATAGCATGGTTCAGATATTCATAACAAGTTTAAATCATAGGTTTAAATTATCATATTGTTTATTTACTTTCATAGTGTGATTGTCTGACTGACTGCTGTATTGTTTATATTTTTGAAAAGATAAATCGTTTATAGTGACGTCTACCGTAGCATGTAGAATGTAGGAGATAACCTCAAGTACTCGTGTCATAGATATAAACACATGTGTTAAGTACACAAGGGAGTTTCAACCTCAATTTTGGTTATCAAAATTTTGCGCCAAGTAATTGTTTGATTGGTTAAGGTGTAATTGCTTGCCACATCGACTGTTAGATCTTATGTGACAGACGAAAGGCGTTTATCACATTTCTGTTTGTCAAAAGTCTTAACAATGTTGAACGAGCTTGGATTCGAACTCACAACATGGAATGACAGCCGGCTTCGTTTCCAGCTGAGCTACCGGGCTCGTCTTTTGCTAAAGGAATATAAATAACCGTGTTTGATTGGTCGATAAATAATAAATAACCGTGTTTGATTGGTCGATAAATAATAAATAACCGTGTTTGATTGGTCGATAAATAATAAACAACTGACTAAGATTTATATTTTAAATAGACCCAACTAATTTAGAGAGATATCTCTCTGAATTACAGATAAATATCTCTATCAGAAATAACTATCTTAAATATGAAGATATCGTTCTAACAAAGAGTTATATATTTCTAACGTATATTAATATCTCTCTTAATTAAAGATATCTCTCCAAGCATGTTAGAGATATCTCTGTATGTTATAAAGATGTGTCCCTAACTTATCATGATACCTCTAAAACATGACCAAAATTAGAGAGATATCTCCATATTACAGAAGTATCTATTTGTTAGAGATATATATTTTAAGCGAATCATAGTAAAACGGCATGCCATAGAGTGTCATTTCGCACGTTAATCCCGAGACTTCATCGATCAAATAAGAGATATTAAATATGCCCTCGTCACATTGACGCTACGAGCTACGTACGAGTAGGGTTTCAGCCGAAATATGACACTACCGCAAACTATTTCACCGAACCCGTAAACATTTTCGAAGTCGGGAATAGCACGACAGTAAAGCACATGGGCAACGGTTAAGCCCGTGTTGCCATCGCACGTCCGTGCGGATTTGGAACACTTGGAAGCCTATAAAAGCTTGTCGGGGCTCGCACGACTATTGCAGGGGAGTCGCATGATCAACGTTCGCTGTCGCTGACACCGGGTGGGCGAATTTGAAATGTCGTGACAAGGCCTACAAGGCGTTAAATTCGCCGTACGCGCTCTGTACGACATCTTTGACGAGTCTAGGCATACTTATGCATATACTTATGCTCAGGCCTTTTCTTGTGTATATCCCCAATCCTCGTCCATAGTCCTTTTAGTGGAATGTTGAATTAGTTGTTTAATTATGATAGCTATGATATGTCCTTAAGCTGACTAGCTAATAAAAGTGAGATATTTTCAGTTATTTCCGAACTAGTTTATTCTTGTCATCTCCATACATGCATCGTACGAGTGTAATACGAACACAAATTCAGCGTTCCAGGTACGTCCAAGCTGTATGCGAGCTTCACACGACTTGTCTGCGATTTGTATACGGATATCCTACGACTGCATCCTCAAAAAGATCGTACGGGGATCGTTAGCATGTGACAAGAAGCTACTACGAGTGTACGGAGGTCGTACGGATTTTAAAAGTTGAAGAAATTGTTCAATGTTTTAAACCATTAGGACATCGAACAGATGTGACCAAAGCATTATAAATTTGAAAGAGTGACATCAGAATCTGTTTTCATATTGAACAAGAGCATCGCAGGGTCATTTTGTACAGATGTATACTATTTACTGTGACATTGACCTCTTTCTCCATCCAAGCTCTCTTGACACTGAACCTTTGTATGACATATGAAGGAGTTTTCTTCTCAAAATGAAGGTGCTAGAGCAATAACGTCTTATTATACAGATGTATTATAGTCAGTTTAGGTCTGCAAAACGAGAGCCAGCCTATGCTCTCTTTACACTGAACATGTGTAATAAGTATTTAAAGATTCCGTATACAAATAAAAAGGTCCTAGATCACGTTTTGAACAGATACGTATCAGTCGGAATGTATGTATATTGTTTTATGGCGCATCGACAGCTAAGGTCATTTAGCGCGCAATTAAATTTAATTATTCATGATCTCGGGGTTAACAAACCAGTACTAGGCTAGAAAAAGTGCATTGCCCAAGGGCACTCCACCATGACCGAATTGCCGCGACTGGGAATCGAACCAGGGACACACTGTTTCGAAACCCCCGACGCTAACCACTCGACTACAGCGGATTCCTTATCAGTCGGAGTGACAATGACCCTCAACTTAAGTCATTAAAACGCGAACCCATCCAGGCTTCAGTTACGCTGAATCAGTGTATGAAGTAAGGACGAATAATAATTACATTGACCATTGACCTAGAGCTGTTAAACTCAAACGTTTATGTGACGGCCTTTTCAGTTCGGAAAACACGTCGATAATTCAGAAATAATTGCACAGCGAAGGTGATAATTTTTATGAAATCATTTTGATATATTATAGTCACTATGACCTTGGCCTTTGACCTAGATCTGTAAAAGGCAAACTTTAATGCGAAGTCTGTTTCAGTTACCAAGAGTAAAACATCTATAATTAAAACAAAATTGAATAGTGTAGGTCGTGAATTTTATGTTTAACATATAAGCCGAGTTTTAGGTTTTATTAACTTTTCTTAATGGTTTCATGAAAGGGTACATTGGCGTTAATCTAATGCTTCAAACCGGTTATCGCAAGTTGAATTAAAGACATATTACGTGAAGACAGACATAATCGGCTCTAAGATGATGGCTCATCACTATACGGACACTTCAATAATCACTCTTGGTGGCTTGATGTTTTATTTTGTTATTGTATTTATTCGAAAGAAAACATCATAAATAATTAATATCAAGCGCACTTTTAGTTGCACAACAAGCAAACAAAAAGACATACAGTTCTCTTGATTTTACCTAGTGTCCTTGAGAAGTGGTAATATATATGTACAGACATTCTGCGGAGAAGCAATTTCCTCCAACAAACTAATTAATCAAAGACATCAGTAGAATTGAATTGTCTCGTGTTCAAGTCTTGGGAATAATTGATAAGTTTTTACACAGATCTTTAGAAGAAAATAATTCCCACAATACAGTGTGGTAATCTCCAACTCAGTTCATAAACATGTATACACATTATTTGTCATATCGGCACGTTATGAACCTTTCTTTATACATACAATACAGCAACACTATAGAACATTATATGAATAGTATTACAATCGTCTAAATAATGTACAATTAAATTCGTACATGTATATAAACATTTCATTTTATAATCGTTTAGCATACATTATAAATAATATCTATGTTTACTGTAAATATTGAATTAAAAGCAGGAATCGAATTAAGTTGCAGCTAAGACATTTTACGTAAAGACAAATATAAACGGCTTTAAAGAGATGGCTCGTCACTGTGCATATAAGTAACACTTCACTTTTTGCGGCTTGATGTTAAATTGTATTTATTCAAAAGGAAACATCACAAGTCACTAATACCCAGCGTAATTATATTAGCAACAACAAGAAAAGAAAACGTCAGACAGTTATATTTGGTTTTACCTAGTGTCCTTGAAGTGATAATATACATGTACAGGAAATCTGCGGGAAAACAATAACCTTTCACGATTTGTTTATAGAATATATATGGAAAGTTTTACAATGGTTTAAATCATGTACAATTATATTCAGACATGTCTATAAACATGTCATTTAGTGTTCGTTTAGCAAACATTAGATATAAGATCTATGTTTATGCACATTGAAAGTTGTTCAGAATAATAGAACAATAATGACCACAATATCAATGTGGAAATTCTTTGGTTTGAGTGCAATTGTCTTCCTTCTTTTCGCAAAAACGTATTTCAGGGACGTATACATCCCTGCTAAAATAACAAAAGAGAAACACAAACGTTATTATAGAAACACATTGTACAGAAACTGTCTAAATATAAGTTTATTAAAACCTTTTAACATTACAACTAACAGTACCGAAATTGCGAAGGATGTACATTACGACCATTGCTTGAAGTATGACAGTCTAATCTTGCCCTGCATATTTTGCCGTGTTCGCTATCAAGTTGTTCACGCAAATACAAGTAGGTTATCTCGTCACAATGATAACCTCGTTATCGCTTTGATTTCCCATACCACCATGAAACATAAACACGAGTTTCTTTGTGTAATGTGGTCTATATTTGCCACCAGCTCTTAGTACTATTAGCATTATATGGAACTAATTTTAAATGAATTTCTTACACAAGCATTTTATAATATAGAGCACACGATCACATTAATCAATAAAATAATAAAACATTATTGCGGTCACTCTTGTCTTAATGTTGATTAAACATAAGCATTTAATAGCTTTTTCAATATGTATGAATGCCTTTTTGAAAACAATTTATAGTTGCGCTTTGTTTGTTTTTACTGATTATAAAGACGGACATTGCAATATCCTACAAAAATGTTTTACACATTAATGACAAAAACTAATAAATCGAGTCAAAGCATTACATGAGTCATGAAATATCATAAATCATCCTGGTGAAGTCGAACGATCACAACGTGAAACATCTTAAGTGACATTCATATTACTATCAGTATAATTTAAACCCTGTTTTATCTGGTAATACACTGTCCTATGGTTGATTTATTGTTGTTTAACGCCGATTTCAACAAGTGTTCATATCGCGGCGACCGGGTCACCATTTCCCATGTTTTCTGGTTTTCTCAAACCAGTATTACATACACCATACGTCACAAGCAACTGGATGCTGTTCCACCTAGACTATTAGCCCATTGGTGGAAGACGAATGAAGCTTGCCACAGTGACTTTTTGCCAAACGTCGGAAAATATGTTGGCCGAGCTGGGGTCCGAATTCACAACCCCTGGATGGACAGCCCTCGTCGCTACCGACTGAGCTACCAGGGCACATTAATGACAACAATCTACTTATCCGATTCAAAGCAATAAATGATTCATGAAATATCGTAAACCATTCTTATGTAGTCGAAGGTTCACAAAGTGAAACATCTTAATTACGACGTAAGCGTATACAGTTTGATGAGTCTTTAGTGAGGGGATCCTGACAAGTCATTAAAATAGAAATGTCAGGTTTACATATTTTAACTAAACATTATTTACAAATAGTGCATGCTTTTCAGTGAGAAGTCGTTTCCCCATATTCATATATTGCCAACAAGACGGAATTGCGTTTTATTAATTAGAGTCTAAATATTTCGAATGACTTCTATTGAATTTTCACAAAGACAAACCGAAATTAACTTTATGACGTACTATTATGACGTCATCAAATT
This sequence comes from Clinocardium nuttallii, assembly GCA_031471495.1. Lineage (NCBI taxonomy): Eukaryota > Metazoa > Mollusca > Bivalvia > Cardiida > Cardiidae > Clinocardium > Clinocardium nuttallii. Next base: position 11,427 of record JAUELF010232358.1, read on the forward strand.
AAAACTCTCTGAATTCTGTAGAAAAGCTTAAGTTATTCAATTTCTTTCAAATGACTTCAAGTATCATACAATATCCTAAATCCTCACAGAGATCATCAAGTTGAAGCGGAAGGAATACAGACTGACCCATATTGATTGGCCTATACATTGTGATGTGCAAGCGTACATTATATTTGTATTTATGTATAGACAACTAGGCCCGTTTTCATCAACCGATCTCAAGTTCAACTTTCGGACTTGAGACTAAATTTTCGGACTAAAGTACGTTTTCGAGATTAAGTCCGTATTCACCAACCTAAATAAATTGCGAACCGAACTAAATCTTGATTTCGGACTCAGGATCGAAGTTCACTATGAAGCGTGCACAAATATGGGACTAAATTGAAAAAAGATGGCGACAACTTATAGTTACCGCTATATTTTGTGATATGCAAACATTATTAATTTTCATATATGAATTTCCCTGTCCATCTTAAACCTTCTGTTCAACCCACAAACTAGCTTATACTGAGAGTCTACATTTCTTGGTGAGTTGTGTGGCAACTCTAGGGCGAAAAATAAATACACTTTGATGTGTTGAAAACGTCTTTTACTATTAATGACGTAAGCAATTTGAAAATTACCAAAATAATGACCAGAAATATTTAATAAATGACGTAGTCAGTTTGAAAATTACCAAAAACTTGACTAAAAATATAAATCAAGAGTTTCATAATAAACCCATGTAAAGAGTAAGGAAACAAACCACCCATGCGATGACTATCACAGTGCATGCGCGAGAAAGCGAAGAAAATGCAAAGGTGTTAGATAAACTAACATCCACATGATATGGCGAATTTGTCTCTGCAACGAAACCCGTACTAGATGCGCTCGATTTCCTAAGGGTTGTATCAAGCTAACTATTGACTTGTAAGAAAGGGGCACTTTCTAACTAACTCATTCCTGCCTTAAGGGAGGGGGCGTCCCGAATTAAAACATAATTCTAGGTTCGACTCAAATAGTTTTAACTGCGTAAAATTTGATTTGTTTTTATTTCGCCTCCCACGAAATTCTAGCAATTTCATTGGTTAAAGCCTAACACGTGCAGACCCCCTATATTTATATAGGGGATGAGTAAATTCCATAATTGGGTGTGTGTTAATTCAATAAGTAGTAATATATAGTACAAAGCTTCTAGTAGTGTATATTATCAGGAATCACTATGATCAACCGAAAGCTTCTAGTCGTGTATAGTATCAAGAATCACACTATGGCTACCAGCAAGCTTCTAGTAGTGTATATTATCAGGAATCACACTATGACTAACCGCAAGCTTCTAGTAGTGTTTATTATCAGGAATCACACTATGGCTAACCGCAAGCTTCTAGTAGTGTATATTATGAAAAATCACACTATGACTAACCGCAAGCTTCTCGTAGTGTATATTATCAGGTATCACACTATGACTAACCGCAAGCTTCTAGTAGTGTATATTATCAGGAATCACACTATGGCTAACCGCAAGCTTCTAGTAGTGTATATTATCAAGAACCAAACTATGAATAACCGCAAGCTTCTAGTATCGCAAGCTTCTAGTAGTGTATATTATCAGGAATCACACTATGACTAACCGCAAGCCTTTAGTAGTGTATATTATCAAGAATCACACTCTGGCTACCCGCAAGCTTCTAGTAGTGTATATTATCAAGAATCACACTATGACTAACCGCAAGCTTCTAGTAGTGTATATTATGAAAAATCACACTATGCCTAACCGCAAGCTTCTCGTAGTGTATATTATCAGGAATCACACTATGACTAACCGCAAGCTTCTAGAAGTGTATATTATCAAGAATCACACTATGACTAACCGCAAGCTTCTCGTAGTGTATATTATCAGAAATCACACTATGACTAACCACAAGTTTCTAGTAGTGTATATTATGAAAAATCACACTATGCCTAACCGCAAGCTTCTCGTAGTGTATATTATCAGGAATCAC
>JAUELF010232369.1:0-13407 GCA_031471495.1 Clinocardium nuttallii
GTGAAATAACAAAAATCGACGATTATGAATTTTCTTTCACCGAGATATCCTTATCTTTGATGGATAGAAATGTAATACTATTCTTTACTCACCTAATACAATGCTATTCCTTACTACCTTATCCGAAGCTTTTCTTTACCCGCCCCCTCAAACGCTTTCCTTTCCTCGCCTTATTCAATGCTATTCCTTAACCACCTTATCCAAAGCTTTCTTTAACCGTCTTATCAAAAGCTTTTGTTTACCAACCTTACCCAAAGTCGTTATTCCTTCTCAAAGATAATCTGTACCAGCTTAATCCAACGATTTTCTTTACCTCTTCCAACCTGTCTTATCCAAAGCTTTTGTACCGCTCTATCCAGCTGACGTGATCCAAGTAAGGTGAATACTGAGTGAAATACTTCCGCTTCAGTATTGGTGTATATTATTTATTAGTCGATGTAAACAGGATAACATAAATATCTCTGAATAAATAAAACCCTGACTTTATGAGGTGAAGTTAAGCTAGGACTCTTGATTACAACTGAAGATATCAATGACTTAATGGTGTTACTAGTTTAAAGCTTAAAGTTAGCGAATCTTAAACTCTGCTCCCGGTGAATGCCTACACCTCATTTAAGCATAACTGAACTTTAACACGCTCTTACAATTATATGAAGTTTTGTGACACCAGTAATGAACAGTGTAGACCCAAGTTAGACTGCTAGAAAGTGCAGGCTGATATCGGTATTCATAGTGCGCAAATGTAGCTTCAAGTTGTAAAACGGTATACGTAAATGCTGTTTAAACGCGAGTATAGCGGAATAGGGTTAATTGAAGGATCTGCCACGAGAGAAAGAATACGAACGCATGAACACGTTTTGCCTTTTGAAACCTGTAATATATAGTGTTTTATACGCCCGTTTAAAAAAAACGGATCGTATTATAGTTTTACCTGCGGCGTACAGGCGGGCGGTGTCAAGTATGTTCTCAATAACTTTTGAAGCCTTTGTCCAATCATCACCAATTCTTTTCAGAATGTGTATTGGGATAATATCTCGGACAAGTTCGATAACTAGCCATATCGCTAAGTCAATGGAGAGTTATCGCCCTTTAATTATAGAATTACCCGAAATTGGTCTTGTCAGCTCACTAACTTCAGAAACCTTTGTCTAATCATTACCAAATTTTATCAGAATATGTATTGGGATAATATCTCGAACAAGTTTGATAACTAGCTATATCACTTTAGTCAATCGAGAGTTATCGACCTTTAAACATAGAAATTACCCAAAAATGGTCTTGTCAGCTCAATAACTTCAGAAGCCTTTGTCCAATCATCACCAAATTTAGTCAGAATGTGTATTGGTATAATATCTCGGACAAGTTCGATAGCTAGCCATATCGCTTTAGTCAATCGAGAGTTATCACCCTTTAATTTTAGAAATTACCCACAATTGGTCATGTCAGCTAAATTACTTCAGAAACCTTTGTCCAATCACACCAAATTCTGTCATAATGTGTATTGGGATAATATCTCAGACAAGTTTGATAACTAACTATATATCACGTTAGTCAATCGAGAGTTATCGCCCTTTAATTATAGAAATTACCCAAAACTGGGCTTGTCAGCTCAATAACTTCAGAAGCCTTTGTCAAATCATCACCAAATTTAGTCAGAATGTGTATTGGTATAATATCCCGGACAAGTTCTATAACTAACCATATCGCTTTAGTCAAGCGAGAGTTATTGCCCTTTAAGTATAGAAATTACCCAAAATTGGTTTTGTCACCTCAACAACTTTAGAATCCTTTGTCCAATCATTACCAAAATTTAGCCCTTAAATTATAGAAATTACCCACAATTGGTCTTGTCACCTCGATAACTTTTGAAGCTTTTATCAGATCATCACCAAATTTAGATAATATGTTGATGGGCAGAATATCTTGGCCACGTTTGATAACTTACCACGTTATCTAAATCAATACACACGTATGTCCCTCGAAATGGTCAAAACTGTACTAACAGTGTCCGCTCTCTAAGTCTGGCGGATGTACACCCAATTAGTACTATACTTGGTCTCAAACAAACAGGACGCATTTGGCGCTCTTGTTTTTAATACGTAACTTAAATATTTCTGTTTGTTTCTTAGGTTGATAAGCTGTCAGAGGAACAAGTTGCTGGTATGTATTACCTGACAATATGGGCGTGACCATCACTTTTGCATAACAATCTAATTTATTTTGTCTTACTTAACACTTTTGGCCTCGCCAGCTTTGTGCAAAGACTTATTATACTGATATACATGTATTATCATCATATTTGTGAATTGATTTATGAAGATAAAACAATGGGACAACTGACACACGATCTAAATGTGCAAAATACATATGCAAGTAGTAACGATACGTCATTTAATCGTGGAATCCCCTTTTGGCAATTAAGAAAGACCCCTCTATCACTTTGCAAACAAAGTCAAATTCTTAAGCAATCCAACACCACCTCACATTCAAACACTTTCACTTCATCACATAAACATGCACATAGTCTATGAACTCACATTTTCTTTCTCAATGCAGTCAGCCCAACACACAGGTTGTTTTAGCAGACCATTCTGTTGATCATCTAAGTTGCGGATTTGGTACTTACAAGGTGTCTTAAATACTATTGAAAGTGAATGGTAGAAGTAACCTTTCGAAATAATGAATGCAGGATTGAGTAAGTACCGAAACTGCACACGTGTTTACGGTCGATTATAACGATTGTCTCCATGAACACTGCTTTATCCCGAAATCTAAAAATCTATATTTAGAGATCTATATCAGAACCCGACCTGACCTATGTCATATTTTCAGTTCTAATCAACTGAAGCAAACGATATTGGAAATAATTACATTTTCATTTTATAGCCACTACCCATAGTTTTGCCTTGGCATTGTTAAGCAGTCACAGAAGAAAGGAACACCAAAGCGTACCCCATGAATACAAAATCACGTTTCATTTAGGCTCATGCAGACGACGTCATAATAAGCAATTACTCCCTTCGAGACAATTTTGTTTTCATTTTCCTTAGGTCATGTATACAGATAGTCGTCCGCTGTTAAGTATATTGGTCAAAGATTCAAACTATGTATAGTCGAGATACTCGTACAACGACACATTTGAGCCGTTCCACGAGAAAACCCCATTATGATCTCTGCGTAATGTATCGAGCCAGATCAACCTGCGCAGTCCGGGCCAACATATTCCGTCTCAGGGAGATAGAGGTGTAGAGTAATGCTTCCTGAAAAAGAAAATCCATAGGAGGTGAAAAGTGTCTGCCCGGGTTATCCTGCGCGACATGCCTAGACTGATCCGGGACGACACTTTACGCATAGTCCTTAATGTTGGTGTTCTCGCAATTCGGCTCATATGATAAACGATCAAAGCAGCTCATAAATAATTGAGTGGCGCTCTATGAATAGTTGGATACTATCCCTAATGCTTTTCCGAATCCGCCGTGGTTGGGTGGTTAGCATTGGGGGATTTGAAACCAGGCGTCACGGAATTGATCCCCATCGCGGCACGACGGCCATGTTGGAGTGACCTAGGACAAGGCACATTTCCTAGCCTAGTATTGGTTTGTTGACCCAGGGATCATGAATAAATGAACTGTCGCCGTGATTTAAATTTAATATTATTTAACATATAATAAAGCGACCATTGAAGATTTAGATTATCCTGCACATTCACGCTATAATATCTGGATATACAATGTTCTCCATTAAGCAAAAGAGAATGTATAGAAGCTTCTATAAATATTTTGGATGCCCTGGCAGATCTTTGTTTACAGGTGTTATACTTACGGCGATGTTGTTTCCCCAGAGCACCGCTTAGTAAGTCAGTTCCATATATCTTTCTCTCATCACACAGAATATAAAGAAGCATTCAGCATGTTTGATAAAGACGACGATGGCACCATTACAAACAAAGAGCTTGGAACCGTTATGCGATCGCTTGGACAAAATCCCACAGAAGCCGAACTCAAAAGTATGATTACTGAAGTTGACGCAGATAGTACGTAAAACCCCAATACACAATGAAATGTTCAATATATTTGTTCCATTTAGTTAACTGTTTATCTTTTTTCAGGGAGATATATGTGGCTGTTTCACGATCAGTGGAGATTCGGATTAGACTGCATGGGTATACATACTTATCTGAATCTTCAATGATCGCAAATGTTTTACGGTTAGACGATGCATCACGCATGTACATTGAAACTATTATGGCGCTGAACCACTTGTTTTCAAAAACTATTAAAATATATTCTGTTCAGTTTGGTTTGTTTTTTCAAACATGAGAGGATTATCGATTTGTATGGAAATATATATTATATATAAATCCAAGTTTATAATTATACATTTAATAATTGTTCAACGCCAGTTACTACCGAAAAATAAAAGAACATTAACAAGTCATGTTTCCCACATACAACACATTCGCATCAGACGACTTTGTAAATCTATAGACAAAAACGTAAAAAAAAATGCATACGAGATTAAATAGAGTGGAACGCATTGTAGCCGAAGGAGAAATTGCTCATTATGAACAATTCTACGTTTACCATAATGTGTTCAAAAGTTGTCTTCGGATTGTAGCGAAATTTAAAGATTCAGATCCGACTGCGCTGGATAATCCCGATTCACACTGGTTGCAAATATTCAATGTTTGGTTTTCATGGAGAGCATCTGACAATATTGTAGGAAATGGGGAAACCCCTCGAAATAAAAACTAAATAATTCAAATTTTCAGGTTGTAAATCTTTTCGTCAAAGCAGCCACTCAGTCATATGAGGTTTGAGTAAAAGGTGTTTCTTTATCAAATAGATAACGGAACGGTTGACTTCGACGAATTTCTCACAATGATGACAAACGCAGAGAAAATCGGCAACTCAGAGGAAGACATACGAGCAGCTTTCAGAGTGTTTGACAGAGATAATGATGGGTACATAAGTGCAAATGAACTTCGTCAGGTAATGCACAATTTAGATGAACAACTATCAAAAGAGGACATTGAAGAGATGATTCGTGAAGCTGATTGTGACGGTGATGGCAAAGTTAGTTATGAAGGCAAGTATCTCACTCCTGTATTAATATTCATGAAAGTTGCCACACCACACACATAACAACATTCGGAGATGTTTTACAAAGATGGCCATTACGTTCGATTAACATTTTGTTAAGTCAGTACTTTGTCATTCCTAGCGTCCCTGTTGCATCTACGACTTACATAAAACAGAATGTTACGTCGTATTTAAAGGTATCCGGACCATAATACAACATACTATACATACATATTCATATATCATATTGTGTGGTGTTCATAGTATGTGTAAATGATCAAGGGCGCAGTAGACATATAATCATATTGTGTGGTGTTCAGTATGTGTAAATGATCAAGGGCGCAGTAGACATATAATCATACTGTGTGGTGTTCATAGTATGTGTAAATGATCAAGGGCGCAGTAGACATATAATCATATTGTGTGGTGTTCATAGTATGTGTAAATGATCAAGGGCGCAGTAGACATAGAATCATATTGTGTGGTGTTCAGTATGTGTAAATGATCAAGGGCGCAGTAGACATAGAATCATTTCAAAGGGAGAGTATGACCACCCATTGACCCTAAGAACTATCTTTGATTACGGAGTGTTAATCGGGGCAGATATCAATATGTACTCGAGGTCAATCACCGAGTGATATGAGCCGTCCCGCGAGAAATCCAACATCATGGCTTCTGCGTAATGTATCGACTAGATCAGCCTACGCTGTCCGCGCAGACACATTCCGTCTCCGAGGGATACAGGTATAGAGAAATTATTCCTGAAACAGAAAGTCCACCAGAGTCGAAACGTGTCTTTCCGGATTAGCCTGCGCGGCATGCTTAGGCTGATCAGGATCGCAAGGCTCGTTCGTTATTTCACTAGATAAGCTATAGTTAACTCTTTCCTGACAGAAACATATAACATATTTAGTTATATTCAGTTATAATATAATAATAAAAAATGATCCTCTTTCTTTATAAAATAGTTGTATATATTGAGAAGAGATGTGAGACATGTACATATTGGTGCATCATTGTCACACATGATGTTGATCAAGATTTACGGCAATATTTTGATTGTCGTAAAGAAAAGGCTGAGCAAATTCTATTTGTGGCACAATGATGTTAATCCTATCCCAAAATGATAGTTTTGACTCAAAAAGATTTTTCGAAATTTTGCCTAGAATATTTTTTAAGTAGTTGTTGCAAATGTGTTATATGGGGAATAGAAAGGGTTAAGTTGGTTCCATTGGGATAACTCTTCTTATTTATTTTGATAAATGTGTATAGTTGCCAACGGGTACCATACTACGTTACTCGGATAAATGTGTATACTTGCCAACGGGTACCATACTACGTTACTCGGACAAATGCATTAACATAAATGTGTTCAGCTCTTACGATCATAATTCGTTCATTTCCGCAGGTTGATAAAATTAAAATGAGTTTTTCCTTAAACACTGGTAATCGGATGTCTTCAAAGGATGTTATACAAGAAGGTATTGTTTCCACCGTTCGAATAGTTGTACGAGTAACTTTTCTTGGTGTTCTTGGTAAACCATTTTCCACAATATCTCTATTTATATCAATTTTTATTCAATATATTTTCAGAATTTGTGAAGACGATGTGCCAAAAATAGTACCCAACAGTTGTTTATTCAATACTTTCAAACTATATTCACTTATTAAGAAAGCTGGGTTACTATACAAATGATGAAAAATAAACGTTGCACCGATGATCGTTTTCGTTATTTTGAAAAAACGTCATGTCCACTATCTTGTTAAGTGTGTACCCTAAACAGTTCTGATCCTTCGTTTGTGTATCGCAGCGACGAAGTAGCTAAATCCAGACTATGTTGTTGCTTTCTGGCGTCGGCGTTAAACATTTCGTTAAAGTTTCGTTTTATAAATTTTCTTTAAAAAGTACTGGTACTAGGGCTTTCAAATTTGATTCATAGGTTACACCACATATCCTTCTTCACAAAGATGCTGATTATGACATTCGCTTTGGCGTAAAAAACATCATTTTTGCTTGATTATGAGAATTGGACATAGATTCTTCATTTTTTGTTATATTGCTTTCAAAGTGTGCACATATATTTCACAAATAAAGTTTTCCAATATATAAAACAGATTTTCGGGTCAAACATTTGAATTGAATTTCGCATTTTTAACTTTTGGGGCAGTTTTAACAATTGTGTTTAGCTCATTGTTGAAGTTACAGTTGTTTTACATTCCCCCCGAAAGGAATAATGGATGAATGCACGAATTGGGTTTAAAGGCCCGTCGATATCTTAGTTATTTGCGACGGTATACACTTTGAACACGCTCAAACATTTCTGCCGTTGCGAGCAACGGAACTACAACGAAAGTACTCCGGTATGGCCTCGTTTATGTCGGTAGCGCCCCGTAATAGATCAACGGCTCTCCGGTAGTCCCGGTGAGGTACATCGGTAGTGTGTGACACAGCCTTAAAATAAAGAAGCATAAACCGGCAACCGAACTGTAATTACCATGCTTTGAGCCATCCGTATAGATACATTCAAAATTGTAATATGTATGTTTGATTTCCATATATTTATGGTTTTAAAAACAAAGTGATCTATGCTAGCCTTTTTATCTGATGTTAGATCATAAATGAATAAAGGACGATTAAGAGTCCAAGGTGGAGTGGTTTAAATCGTTTGTTCCACGATATCGTCAAGATCGACATCAAGTTCAGCGACTTCAGGTCAGTACCAGACACCAAAAGGCGGTATTTCCAATTCCTTCTTTAAAAACAATTAATTATATAAAGAGTTTACAACAAATATAGCTAGATGTCGGCGTACATGGCTTCCATGTAGAGACTTTTGGCACCCGTAGCAAGCCGTAAACCCTGATGGTGAATGGAGTCAGGTTTTGCAATGTATAACTTTCGTGTAGAACCATAGACAATACACGCATAAACCAAACAGGTACAAATAGTGCAATGTTCAAACTTGACTCATAGTTATATCCTATACTCTTGATCATATTACATGTTGTAGAGTATGTGTGTTATCCAATTTTGGAGCAAAAAACAAAAAGCTCCTTCCCTTTTTCAGATTGAATTCCAAATTTGCACCCTAAGGGCATCACACGCAATTCAATGAAAGGTCCACGTAAGCTCTATCTACATACACACTTTGATTACAATATGTCAAACGCAACTTTGTATATCCAGTTTATAGAAGAGTTTGACTCCGCACGACCGTCTGCCTAAAAACAACGACATTGTCATTATTATGACCATGTTTCAACTATATTGAAAACCTGGATTAATTTGACAGCATTTTTTCACTGTGTTTGCGTTTAAGCGTTAACGTTTCGGGATTCTTTTATTTCCACAAAAAGTAAAAGTTCTAGGGCTTTTAAACATTGATCATAGTTACATTTAATTCTCGTCTTCACAATGTATTTTGTAGCCTACGTTCTGGGTTTAAACACAAGAATTTTGGAAACATTTCTGTCGTTTTACGGATTAACTTCAAATTGTGCAAACACATTATCTATACATATTTAACACTTCTTTGATAACCAAAGCGGGGAATGGCAAGACATACAATTACGCTTAGGTTATCGCAAATAATAGCACTGTGTGTCACTATCTGCTCAGGCACAAAAAGAAAATCGTCTCTAGTTCACACTGACTTCCAGGCCAGTTGTTACATTTCATCTGATACTCCTAACAAAGTTTCTGTTCAACCTTTATGAGAAATATAAACACACTATTTATCATATTATTCTAATAAGCTGGCTGGCACTCATTTTTGTAGACCCTGGTTTTCTACCAACATCAGTTGAGGACTGGGCAGATGGAGAAGTCTCAGAACGTTTGTTTGGATAACCTCTATACAGTCTTTTATAACTGTTTAGTATCGCTTGTTCGCTCTGGCCTCGTTGCGGTACATTCTTTTCATTTTCATTTTCGCTATGACAGCCGTATCGTAATCAGCAACACGTCACCAGCTTCGCTCAGAAATATCAGTTATCTTATTGTGATTGTCATGCAATTGTTACATATATTTAGCTGAAATAAATATGCAATAACTTATAAATACTGTTTTAAAGTGAATTAACTAATGACACGGAACGGTCTTTATCATTAACTTGTTCCCATATACAACCAATCTTGAGCAGACGCCATTGAAAATAGTTAGTAAACAATATGGAATCCGTCTAAAAATGAAAGAGATCTTGTTGAAAGATGTCAAAAACATTGTGACAAAAGGAGAAAAAGTTCAATCATGTTTTCAAAAGTCTGTTGCGTCAGATGGCGCCTGCACATGGGAAAGGGTTAGATCTATGCTACAATTAATGTAAAGTAATAAAATAGAAAAAAAAGTAATCTTAAAAGAATTTCGGGGAGCATAAAAAAAGCAAAATGATATCAATATTATACGAATCCAATGCAAGTCGAGGAAAACCGAACGTAGTCTTGCGAATAACCGACTAAAGCCAGCTAGTTTATACTGACCACCACACGGGTGTGTGCTTTCGTAAATATCGTAACGCCCATTGCTTTAAAAACAAACATTTTGCTAAAAAACAAAAAAAAACAGAGCATCGCAGACGATACAAATCCCCTCGCAGGGTCATTTTGTACAGGCATATTATAGGCGCTGTGACCTTGAACTTTTACCTACTACACGAATCCTTCAAATCTCTATCTCTCTTGTTAAAGAACCTATACGTGAACTATAAAGGAACTTTCGTCCACAAAAGTGCCAGAACGATGACGTTGTTTCAGAAAGACATATTTGTCACTGTGACCTTGATCTTTGACCTTCTCCATTAGTACCCATATACGTCCAAGCTCTTTGAATACTAATTTCACAAATGTAAGTGATATAGCAACTGCCTACTTTCAATTGATATCGTGCTACCCCAGGCACAGACATACTATATCATGATATTTGACCTACATTAGTGAAACGCAAACCCGTCCAAATGAACCTGTGTATGACATATGGATGAATTGGGTCCAAATGAAAGTGCCGGAGTAATGACGTAATTTCATACTGACGTAGTTTAGTCACTATGACCTAGACCTTTCACGCTGTGACATTGGCCTATGTAGTTGAAATGCGAACCCGTCAAAGCTCTTTCGACAATAAACATGTCTATAATATGAAGGAATTCCGTCTAAGAATAAAAGGGGATGACGTCATTCCATACAAACATATTATAGTCACGGAGACCTTGACCAATCTCTCATGAAAATATGTATGAAGTGTGAGGGAATAAAGAGCTAGTGCGATGACGTCATTTCATACAAACATATTCAAGGCCAGAGATTCAAAATACATCAATCCACAGGAAGTCAATTATATGCAATTGTTTTTTCCTTTATCCCACATTTTAACAGCTGGTATCATACGGAACACCTTATGTCATTTTAGATTCTTGTTAATTTATGACAATTAGAACTAAGTTTCACTGTTTAATAAAAAATAAATAATAACGTGTAATGAAACAAGAGGACCATGATGGCCCTGGATCGCTCACCTGAGTGTTAACAAGATATTGCTAAAATTTGACTTAGTGACCTAGTTTTAACATGTTCAAGCCAAAAATGTGGCTTCCAAATAGTTAACAAGAATTTCCTTAAATTTGACCTAGTGACCTAGTTTTAGACCGGCCATGACCCAGTCTTAAACTTGGCCTAGATATCACTTAGACAAACATTCTGACAAAGTTTCAACATGCTCAAAGCCAAAAATTGTCGCCTTCAGTATTAACAAGATTTTCCCTAAATTTGAAAAAATGTGGCTTCTTAAATTTGACCTAGTGACCTAGTTTTTAACCCCACATGACCCAGTTTCGAACTTGGCCTAGATATCACTTAGACATACATTCTAAGTTTCAACATGCTCAAGCCTGTGGCTTCCAGAGTGTTAACAAGATTTTCCTTTAATTTGACCAAGTGACATACTTATTGATCGGACATGACCCAGTTTCAACATTCTCAAGCCAAGCCAAAAATGTGGCTTCCAGAGTGATGACAAGATTTTAATTAAATCGGACATGACCCAGTTCCGAACTAGATATCACTAAAACATACATTCTGACAAAGTTTCACCATGTTCAAGCCAAAATTGTTGCTTCCAGAGTGTTAACAAAACTTTCCTTAAATTTGACCTAAATACCTAGTTTTTGACCCACATGACCCAGTTTCGAACTTGTCCAAGATGTTATCGAGGTGATTGTTCTGATAAACTGTCATGATAATCGGATGCAAATGTTGCCTCTAGAGTGTTAACAAGCAAATGTTGATGACGGACAAAAGACGATCACAAAAACTCACCTTGAGCACGTGGCTCTGGTGAGCTAAAGGAGATCAACCTTGCATGGGATTGATGAAGTTTTAAAATTTCAAGAAGTTATAAACATTACTTGTCACTTTCTAAAACTGAATCTTTTAAGGAAATAGTTCAACAAGTGTCTTTACATTTATCTATATATCGATTTATCAGCTGGGAAATTTGACAAATCTGACAATACACATACATTCTGTTGTGATGGATGGAACCGGACAAACGACATTGACGGACGGTGAGTGATCACAAAAGCACAGTCGTGCTGAGTCGAGGTAAAATCTGTTAATATTATTTTGGTATTTCGCATATATAGTACTGCACTTCAAACGATTAAGATGAGTGTTTTAACTTACCTGTCAGTCTATTGTTGAATCGGATTGACTAGGTTTCAATAGGCATCCATCGTGTGAGCCATTCACTGTCACTTATAGCTGGATTCTGTTCGGATAAAACTTGACTTGATCGTCTGTTGTTAGGATTTTAGTTCGTAGTAAATCTTACAACCCGGATGTTAGCAAAAACTTATGTCACGTAAAGGCAATTTCTACATTGAGCGGTTTGAAAAGACAACTGACGCCGATAATTCTGCAGAACTAATCTTGTTTGAATCGGCACATATTGACCCTATTGAAGACGTGCATTCAATTTCTTCAAATAACGCGGAGAAAAACACTCCAGGACCAATGCAAGTACCAACCTCTGACCACACATCAACCTGCTGATCTAAACAAAATAAAAAAGTAGTGAAGAATATTACAGTTTGAAGTTCAATATATCAATTGTGAATATAATGCTGACATTTTCTCCGTGAGCTTGGTTTTCAGTGCAAGGAAACACAAGCTAGAGCATCAATGAAACGGTTCACACAGTATGATGATAATTAATGTTGATGGTTCTGATTTCAACCAGTTTCATCCAATGGATATAATTGCACATTGATAGGACTCTAGAAAAGGTACAAGGCATGTCAAAGGTCAAACATGTTTAGTAGTTCGCATTTCAGGTGCAGACAATTTTATTGACAGCATACATAATTCCATGTCTACATTGTTTCTTGTTAAATTACAAAATGTTGCAAAATGTAAGTGTTTCAAAAACACAAAACAGTTTTGGATCGTGAACAGCTTATCTTACAGTAGTAATATTTAAAAATATATACATACTCGTACATCCTATATATGAAATTAACTCAGATGGAGTCGTCATCAGCTATAATTTCTGGATACTTTAGTTAAATTAGAAAATGGCCGTATTCACACTGAACTATACAATATTGAAAAACAGCTACAACGAGTAGATGGACTTGATAGACAGGATCTGCTGAAACGAAAACACATAGAAATGAAAATAGAGTTCCATTATTACTTACGTATTTTAAAATGTTACCGGATATAAGGAATATTCTAAGAAAACATCAAAGAGTTCTATTTAACTCGGAGCGAATGAAAGATGTCTTCAAGAACCCGCCATTATTAGCCTTCAGAGGGGACAGGAATATCAGTGATGTTTTGATACATGGCGAAACCAACAGAGTTATTAAATCGTCGACTGATACATGTTCATGCGGGATTTGTCAACAGCAAAAAAACCATAAACACTTACATAACTGTTAAACATACACACTGCGGTGATGTAAATTTGGTGTATGGTTTAAATTGTAAACGTTCGGACAAAACGGTTTATGTTGGAGAGACGCAGAGATCATTTCAACGAAAAGGATTTACAAATTGCAGTGTTACAGAAAATGTATGGTGATCGGTTACGTCGTTTCATGTTGTTATGAAACTTACGTGACATAACGTCATTAAAACAAACTTACCAATACAAATGGACGCTAAGTAATTACAACAATCACTGCTATATTTCATTTTGACATTTCATTTTGACAATGATTGATTGGGGTTTAACGCCGTTTTTAACAATTTCTCAGTCATATCGCGGCGGCCAGTTCACCTACTCATATGTTTCCTGGTTTTCTCACACCAGTACAACACACAACATTC
>JAUELF010232379.1:0-13407 GCA_031471495.1 Clinocardium nuttallii
ATTCCACAGGCAGAAATCAACAATTTAGTCAATTCTATGCGCCGGCGATGCAATGCAGTGGTCAACTCAAGAGGTGGCCATACTCGTTATTAATTGTTACTTTTTGTTTTTAACCCTTACCTCACTTGGTCAAATTTTTCCCCATTTTCTGTTAACCTTTGGCCATCATTTTTACACGAAATGATGCATCATGGAACACTCTTTAAACGCATATATTACAATGACTCCTAATAGTTTTTTTTCACCCAGCTAAACTAAAGGAAACTTAGCGGAAGTTTCTTTTTTTGTTCAGTATATATGTAAATTAGAACGTATTTCTTAGATTGTTCCTCTCCCCCTGGCATCACGCTATCGTATATGTTCGGATCGGTCACAGGCTAGCTAACGAGCAGAATTATGCTTGTGGGATTTTCCGAGCATTCATATGAGACCTTCCATCGCCTATTGGTAAAACCGCTATCGTGTGTCCATTTAAAGCGCTCAAACTACAAAACGACTTAGCAGGTTTAATGCAATTATTAACATGCTAAACATGTTAGTTTTTCCTAAAACTTACTTTCCGAGAAAAATCCAAATCATTGATTGTTCGACTTTCGCACAGTTTGTAATAACACCAAACGTATAACGTAACATTTGGTTGATAGACGCACGTCAAATCAAAGCAAGGGACAACAACCCGGCCTCTACCCGATACAAAATAAAACTGTTCAAACCTCTTTTAGTTTTTGTGTTGGTACTTTGTATCCTACGGGTTTATTTTCTGTATGAAGTATATATTGATAACGATTTCTCGCCCTTTCAATGCTGAATTATAGAAATGGACATGCCTATCTTTCATTAGGAAGAGTCCACGGATATCATCGAGGTAGAAAAAATGCACTATACTGGCTGGCCTGGATCTTATTCTGCACTAAGTCGTTTCAACGAATCAAAGGGTTCATTATAAGAGGACAATCCGTAGAACACAACTCTTAAATATTATACGAGAAATTCAAATGATGTGGTACACTGTGTTTTTTAATCTTCTTTTACTGTTAATTCCAGAATTGTAGGGGCTCTTTAAATATTTCCCCATTTAATATTTGGAAAATACTAACTTGTATTTGAGCGTGTCAACAATGCAGATTTGATAAACATTGTGGCAAAAAGTTAAATGCTCATTTTGCATAATTTCTCCCATTGCCTCAATATTTTCAAGTATAAATTATAATAATGATACTTAATTTATGACTATATACTATTTTTTTCCGTCAATGTTTTCTGTAAGTGGGTCTAGGATTACCAGCTCGACATCCTTAAATTCCAAAATAACATTGCTCCTTGTTTGGTACTTCTTGACAAATCGGATTTATATTTTAAGACTTGCAAGGTTCCATACATATCTTCACATAAATAGGCGTGACGATATATCTTAGCCAAACCCGAGAACCTGTCTAATCAGCAATTGTTTAATGGGATTACTGCCCATTAATTGACATTTTCCGCAAGTTTTGACTTTGATAGTTTTGCATGTAATATGGTACATCTAGAGATTTTTAATGGTAAACATAATTTAAATGAGATATGTTATAGCTATATTTGATTCTTTCTAAGTTGAATCAATGCATAAAACATACAACGTATTATACTGATACATGTATTCTTTTATTTTGTTTGTATTTCATATAACATTTCAGTACAGTATTGTACCATAGCAGCCTGGCCCAATAATGGACAGAGAAGTTGTAGCCTGTATAATTATCTCGGCAGTGTCTGTACATACACATGCAATACTGGATATGGGGTGTCTAGTAGCAGTCAGATCACGTGTCAAGGAAGCTCCTCCCCCGCATGGTCAGCATTGCCCACTTGTCAAAGTATGTGGTCTTATGTTTTACTTTAAATGATAGGGTGGCATTGCTCTATCTGAATATCCCTTATTGTACACGTGGAACGAATTTAAGCTATGACACAATAAAGGGACATCACTAGTGTTCCTTACAGTCATAAGATGAACATGTTAATTACAACGTTTACTCTTATTAGACTGTTAGAATTCAATTAAAGGCATACGTGAAACCCAGTTATGACGAGATCATCTAAATCCGGATACAGTGTACGCGGAAGTATAAATCAAGTTTACATATTTTAACATTGTAAATGATTTCGAAAAAAATAAGGAAACTATGTGTGTGTTTGTATTCAAAGACTGATACAATGCTGTAAACATTTATGTTATTGGTTAAAAACTATATATGGATAACAACTAGGTAGATGTTTATCCAAGGGTAGTGTTTGTCGAATAATACTTTATTCAATATATATTCAATATATATTCGATGTTTTCTTAAAAGTAATGTAAATGTCTTTACAGAAAAAATCTGTCCAAGCCCGCCTTCTCCTGAGAATGGCATTGTATCCTGTGTAACTTCGACCTATGTATACCCGGTAACCTGTCAAATATCATGCAATATTGGGTACCGATTGAGTGGTATCGATGTAGCATACACAACTTGTCAGGCTGATAGAACCTGGTCTAATGTGAAAAATGCAGTTTGTACAGGTGTGTATAGGTTATTAAATGAAATAAAAGTCAAAATATTTCAATTCTAATCACACTTGCCCTTTCATATGCATATAAGCACATGTTTAAACAAATCAAATCGTGAAACTTTTAATAAATTAAGAAGAGTCACCTGCAAGTGTTGCCTTCTATTGTGAATGTATTTAAGGAATGGAGGGGTATGAGCAAAGCGAAGCGGTTTCATAGAATGTGTGATCAGGTGGGTTTTTTTCATACCCCCATGCAAACGGAAAAAAAGCTCTCCATTCTTTATATTTTAGCATTAATATGGCTATTACAGTGAGAATAATACATAATAGTATTTTAAAACATTATTTTCCATAATATAGCACATGTCAAACATTAGTACTATTTTTTATAGGTGTCCAATTTGGCGCGAAAGTAATAACGTTATGACGTCAAACCGCTGACGGTGACGTCACTTTCTTAGTTTTCAGTCGCTTTTTCTAAAATCCAAGATTAATTTTGTTATGAGGTTATGGACAAAATATTTCAGCCAATCACAGACAAGCAAGAGTAATGAACACAAAAACCCCTAAAATTTAGCTCAATAACACAACACATGGTAAAATATCACCTGGAAGGCTAACCCATTTTGTACATTTTTAGTAAAGGTTCAATTGCGAAACAACATATCCAGACTATTGTTGTAGAGGCCATATAAAAGGGTGTTGACCGTACAGTCGCCAGAAAAAAAATGAGCGCACTTTTGAATACCCAAAAAAGGCAAATGTCGTGTGTGAATAACTTCGTAATAACAGTTATTGATGAAAAACATGATTGGTAAAACACAACTGTATGTGTTTGATTTAGTGAAATATGTGTATGTAAAACGAAATTGGGTTACTTCCGTGATGGTCGGAGACACCCGAGTCACATTTATGTAATCGTGCTCAGTATTGGCGGAAGGATCCGATGTCAAATCTTGCTCTTCTCTGGGTTAAATAAATATCCAGCTGAAAAAGTTCAAATATGTTGGGTTTTTTTAACAATATATAAGTTACACGTATGCTGATACTCAAATACATAGGAATTTATAAAATAATTCACCGGAGTGAAGATATATCATCCCGGGTTCGATCCCCGGTCGCGTCACTACGGTAATGGTGGAGTGCCCTTGGACAAGGCACATTTTCTAGCCTAGTACTGGTTTGTTTACCCAGGGATTATGAAGAAGTGAACTGTCGCCGCGATATAACTGAAATAATGTTGAAAGCGGCGTAAAGCCCTAATAAATAAATAAATAAATAAATATATCGAATTTCTTCTATGCAAGGTTTTACGTCGTATGTAAACATAGAACATTATTGCGTAAGGTGTCCAGATTAAAGTCAATTTAAAACAAATTCATATACATTTCTATTAATTGAAATCTTTCTTTTTTTATTTTGTATACAGTAAGTTTGTAAACGAAACTAAATTAAAATACTATTGACCCTTATCATTTTACATTACCCTTTTCACAAACTATCCATGTTTTCTTGTCTACTTTCAATATCGTTCAACTTATCTAATCTTTGGGGTTTGCATGTGAACACGATTTCCAGTATTTTTGGTTTTTTTTATTCAATTTTAGTCATGCCCCATTCGCCATCAAAGACCCATAGCTCATTTGCGGGTGTATATGGCTTACAGTTTGGCACTCTTATCCCTGATACATGAAGATGTGAATGACATGAGATTGATTTTCTTATTCTACCACAAAGGACTGAGTAGCGGCAAACGAATTTGAAAAACGTATGTAAAATGATGAAATATCCGTATACAATAATCGAAAGTATAAAGCTCGAAAAGATTTTGCAATGAAGTTATTACCATTATGTGTTTAAAGATAAAAATTGCGTCAGCCAATTGGAAAACATGTACATGTATTATCAATTTATATTTAGATAACGTACCTCCAGAATTGTCTTGCAAAACACCACAGATATTTTATGCTGACAGAAGCTCTACCTCCGTATCTGTGGAATGGACTCTGCCAACAGTAACAGACAGCTTGGATCCCAAACCTACTTTTCATCAAACTGAAGGACAGCCTTATGGGTCAGATTTTCAAGTTGGAAGTTCCTATGTATTGTATACAGCCAAGGACAATCTGGATAATGAATCACCAGAGTGCTTTATTGAAATAAGGGTGGAAGGTAATGTTTCTAAATATATACTTAATATATTGTCCCGCTTATCTGCCATCAAATATAAAGGAATATGTGCGTTTCAAGATACTCAAAATGTTCCTTTCAAAGGACTGAGTACATCAGCAAATTTGGTAAAACCAACATAAGGTGCCCCAATAAAGTAGTAAGAATAAACATTAAACAAATTTGAGTGAACTACATGATGTGATGATGCAGCGTAAATTAATATTTCAATTTGTATTGGTATTTAGAAGCTACTAACCAGTCACATAATTATCAATTCGTGGGGTTAAAATGGTTCCTCGTTGAACATACATATATGCCAACGGGAGTGGACTTATCTCTCCCTACGTACTGGAGGTAAGCACATTTAACGTTACAAATCACGTGTGACGTTATTGCAAACTGTCAAATATTACCAATTTTACTATTTCGTCGCAAACAAAGTTAGTTTTAGACAAAATAAATATGTTTAGAAAAGATTTATCATAATTTGATCAAACCTGCTAGGGTTTCATATTAGTAGCACTTTAAATGGTGAAAGGTTAGCGGTTTAATAAACAGGGTATGGAAAGTCTCGGATGAAGTCTCGGATATTCCGCGGGCAAATCAGTCCCCGTTTTTTCATATATATGTTTTTTGTATAAGCCTCAACGATCCATGTATGGAATAGCGTGGTATCAGGAGAGATAACTAATTTATTAGAATTTGTGTTAGCATTTAGGTCTGGTACTCGGTGTACCATAGTAGTTCTGAAATGAAAAGGACAGTTAACACCATATAAGGTTTCATGTAATTTCTGTTTTATATATTTAGAGAAATGCATGCTTTCCTAGAAAATGATTTATTTCTGCAAGAAGTATTTTCTTCTTGTTATCTAACGAGGGCACTAATTGCTTTTGTGAGCTATCGTTATCACTATGTGTCCGGTCGCCCGGCATCCGTAGTCCGTTGTCGTCAACACTTTCTTTAAACAAACATCTCCACTTAGTAAATCGCAACGAAAAATCACGAGAAGGGGGGAACTACAAGTTTTCCAACTATTTTGAGGGGACGTGTTTTCCTTTTATGGTATATAGTAAACAAATCGAAAATATTATTGTCCAAAATCATATGCCCTTTTTGAATATTAATTGCAATATATTTGTTAAATATTCCAATCAGTTGAAAAACATGGCCGCCAAAGGGCAGGGCTCATTCACCTTATGCACTTATGTCCAGAGTAAAACGATCAATAATATTCTTATCCCATTGAGCCCAAGTCGAGACTAATTACAAACGTGGATAAGTAATAAAGATCTTTGGTTGACCCTTTAATATAATTGTTGAACTTATTTCGATGATCTGGTCCCTTTAAAATATTGCTTTCTTATTTAGTTTTAAATATCACATTCTCAGGTGAGCGATCCATTACTTCATTGTGTATTCTTGTTATTTAATTTCACGAAGGACGAATGTGTAACCTTAAGTTTCTTCGAGTTATCAACAGGTTTGAGTTACTTCTTGATTCATAAAGAATTAATTTATGCATCATCAGCTTCACAAATTAAGAAAAGAATAAGATAATCTCACGATTCAATGATATATCAAATCGTATTGCTTGTTTTCAAAACCGAGTTGGTTACAATTTAAAGGTATATTCTAATTATCACATATTTGGGTTGAAACAGCATTATGTATGTCTGTATGTCCAAAGCTCATTCACTTTGATCAAAATAAGAATTGTTATTGACGAACAAAACATATTTATTTCATCCCTCTAAGAGCTTTATTTTTCCCAATATGTTCTATGGTATGCCTTACTCTGATGATTGACAGTTCGGTCTGACTTGCTTTATTCGTTTCCCACCAATATGCTAAATAGTCTTATAGGGAAGGAAATAAATTAGCTCGGTATAATGTTGCTTTGAGAACACACACACACGAGTTCCAGGAAAACACTGGTGAACTTGCCATTGAAAACGGCCATGAAGTTCGCTAAATTAAACAAATGTGGATGTGTGTTTCTTCCAATACTTCAATGTTCAACTGAGCATGCTACTAACAGCTACGTCCCTCGTCAATACTGTAATTAAATGACAGCTTCTCCTATATTTTAAACAATCTTTGCCTGTCTGTTACCAAATTAGTTCTCCACACAAATAGCTAAAACATGGAAAGTCTCCTCCATTCATTTCGGGTTACTATGGTGGTCGAACGTTACAAATAGTAAGCACTCTAAATATTATCTGCTGATAAATCTGGTCCAATAATATTGTTGTTGATAAATGATTCTTAAAATAACCATTTCAAAAGAACATGTGGTTACCCTTATTAAGATTGGAGAAAGAGACAATGTCGAAACCAGGAGCTACAGTACTGCTCAAGGTTGTTTTCCAAAAAAAGCTTGCACTGGGGTTGAGAGAATTATCGATAAAATGATAAACCGCCGGCGTTAAGTCGCTCTCCCGGCCTAACCCGGCGTTTTTTTAGGTATCTTAGATATGTGCCCGCTTGAGAGGAATTGCAGGATTCTCTCCGTGTAAAATGTTAAATGGGAGATAACATTTGTTCTACTCATTTTGTGTATTTTGCGCGGAGTCCTCGCAGAAAAATGTGAGTGGATGTGTTTTAATTTGTATGCGATAATACATTATATAAGCTATTCTATATTGTTTAGTCTGTTTCCAACAGTTAATGTTGCAGGCATATGCATCACGAGCGAGTGTTTATTTTCCAAAATAATTGCTCGCCAGATTGTTTATTCTGTATGGCGAGGTTTAAAAAATAATATCAACTTATTGCAATTTTATTTCAATAGTATTTACGTTTTTCTCAAGCTTTCTCGAGATTAAAAGTTTGGATGCCGTTCCCTCTTTTCATTGGCTTTCAATTTGTGTTACTATATTTTATATTGTAACCCATTTCCATTAATCAGAACCCGATTGCTTTAAACGCATCTTCAAGAGTCAATCTATGATGTACTCATGGAAGGAAGATAACATACTCGAAGGGGTGCGACTTCTACTTGTCTTACATTATGATCTCCTCCTCAAATATGCATGTATACTGCATATATACTTTTCAGCTCATTATATGTTTTCTCAGATAATACCAATGGCTAGATCAAATAACGGCAAATGACATCGATGTAGTGTCTTATTAAAAACGATATTTGTTTGATATGGTAAATCAATATGAAATATTATATGGATTTATCATAATTGTGTTGATCTTTATGTATGTGAATGTAGAACTAGGATTATTATTCTCAAAGTTAAGACTTTATTTTTCAATAATGCTAAAGAACATTGATTTTGATTATAAATTGTTTTAATTTGCACATGCACATTTCATCGCAATAGAGCTCAGACAACTTGATGTTCAAAGTATTCAAGTAAAGCATTTTAACGAATTTCCAGTGTTTCTTGGTATTTGTCTTTGTTTCAGTATATAAAACATACACGATGAGCCAAGTTTACCGTTATTTACTCCTATTCTATATTTAATTTTATTTATTGTCAAGCTTTGTTAATCAGCTTGACAATATTATCTGTATAAAGATAATTCCTGAAAAAAAGCGTATTTTTATTAACTGTGCATCATGAAACATCATGTAAAAGAGTGATTTAAAATATATACTTTTTAAAGTATCTGCCGCTCTGAACTATATTTACATTTCATTTTCATCGCATAGATCATTGTCCTGTAATATGGTCATATCATATTCCTAGATACTTAACTGTTAACAACATATTCGAAAAGCTAAAACAAAACAGAATATGGCGGAAGCTAAGGGATGATTCCATCGACATAAATAATTTTGAACTAAGCTTAACTTTTCTCGAAATTGTTCGGCCCGGGAAATATAAATTGGAGGAATAGTTGGTTCGTGGCGGGGTAAAGTGTAAGGGGGAACTATAATCGGTAAGAAAAGACGTCATCAGAGATATGTCATAGGTTTTCACCCCGCTGCAGGTAACACATATGCGTGGAAAAACTATATCGTGAAGACTAAGACAACAATACGACAAAGAAGGTTCTTATATGAAAAGACGAGCGGAGGAAACACAAGTAATTCCACTATTTAGCATTATGTGCTATTGAATAAAGTAGACAATTTTGTCGCGCCACACTGCTTTCACAACTCTTCTACTGCTAAGGGGTCAGAAAGCGCATTGAGGCAAATGGAGACAGTGCGCTGAAAATGAATATTGACAAAGTGTTTTAAAAGTCGTCGGCTTGGTGTATATTTGAAAGGGGCTAACACGCGCTCATTTTTTCTTTTATCTTTAACCCTCCTTTCCATCATATGATAAATCCGCTGCAGACGACACTCAAAGCGTCTATATATAAAACATACGAGATATTATGTTGTGAGGTTGATAAATGAGTTCGTATTCCACGAGAAGTAGCGTGGAAAATCGATATCTTACGAGACCGAAGGTCGAGTAAGATATGGAATTTTTCTACGCTACGCGTCGTGAATACGAACTCATTTATCCAACCTACAACATAATATCCCTTTTATTATATACCTAAAATCTATGAGCAGCGAAAAGAATAACAACTATACAGATTCAATTAATTTTTGATTAAGTTTATATTTTATTAAACGTAAATTTAAGATTATGAAGGTCGGATTAATATCGCTTCAATGATTACACGTATGCCCCGCCAAATATCATCATCAAACAGGTTACGTCACTGTGTGACGTCACAATCTTGTATTTACACATGTATATATACGGATTTTAATTTGTTGAGGTGTATCTGCGAATGTCAATATGCGTGTATTTGCACCGGAAAAGTGCACAGGCATATATAAATATAGTTATCTTATGAACTAAACATCAACCGTACAATTTTAACATAGACATTGATATTCGTTGTTGAAAAACTGCTGGATGTCCTGCATACTCGATTCCCTGTACGTTATCAAAAGCGTAAAAAGGAATACCAATGCATGCTTCTTTTCACTGACGCAGTTCTTTTCAAAACACTTCGAAAGTTGGAGTATAAAAACTCAAGTGTGGTGTTTGTTTTGCACACTGGCTTACAGTACTTTACGGGATAATGCAAGCTTTTCTCTTATTGTATTTGTTCTGTATAGGTTCCGTGGGTGCAAGGTTAGTAACTTTTTATTTACTCACTGTTCATTATTTCCTACACGCATACGCATAG
The DNA here is from genome assembly GCA_031471495.1 of Clinocardium nuttallii. Classification (NCBI taxonomy): domain Eukaryota; kingdom Metazoa; phylum Mollusca; class Bivalvia; order Cardiida; family Cardiidae; genus Clinocardium; species Clinocardium nuttallii. The sequence continues at coordinate 9,862 of JAUELF010232379.1, forward strand.
TATCACATTTATAGCACATGTTTAACTGTTTAAATAGTGGAAATCGGTCATAATGAACTCAGTTATTTTAAAAGTCATAAACTAATTATATATTTTTCTTTTGAGACTGAACATGTATTTTTCGACAGTTCGTCTACTGCACAATTGTTGAATATGGAAAAGGATGAACTCACTACACGGTTCATGCATTTATTGATGAATTGCTTGTTTGGTGTTTTACGCCTCCGCTTTCAACGATGTTTGAACTATATCACGGCGTTTCCTGGATACGTTACACGTGTTTATGGTCCGTTTATCGACACAGATCAGTCCATCGTTATGCTAATCTTGTAACCCTGAGCGCAAAGATGAGCTGTCATTACTACCATTGTTGAAGTATGGTGTATGACTCGACCGGGGATCGATTCCGAGGTGGACGCTCTACCACTACCCTACCACTTCACCAACGAGAAAACGTTTTTATATATGTTATTTTTTTTCGAAATATATAGAGGATATTTGTTCGTATCGAGTGGATAATGATTATATTTCATCGAGAAGAGATAAAATTAAATATTTAATATATAAAACTTCATCACTTCTCTATGAAATATAATCCTTATTCACTCGATACGAACACATTTTCTTTTTAGTTCATGCTAATTGATGACTAAAGTAGGGAACTATTTTGTGTCTTCGTACCTGTTTACGTACGTTCCGGCATAACGTGACGTGACGTCTTTCTTCATTTTCCACAGTGTGGAATAAGGATTTTATTTCACTGATAGAACACAGTATTTCATCACTTAGCATAACATGAATGCATTTAAATGTCTACTTCTAGCGCCTTTATCCTACAATTTTACAATGTAAATCTATATCCGCCTTTATCGCATTTTATTATTTATCACCATTGTTCGCGATGATATTACTATCAATATCGTCAGTGTACTCATCCTCCATAATCATCGTCATTTCCATATAAACGATTAGCCCATTAGTGAAAACAAATGTCGCTTATCGTATATACATTTGGAATGCATGGGAAAGATGTGATCGGGCTGGGGCTGGAGTTCGAATTCTTGATTGACAGCCCATGTCGTTACTGACTGAGCAAACGTGACTTCAGCAACAGAGGGTAAACAATTTTAGTATCGAATGAAGTAATACATTACCGGTTTTACGCAGATCTTAAACAAAATTGAATTATCATTTCGTGATTACGAAATAAAACGGCTAATTTGCATATACAAAGTATTGACTTATTATATACGGATGATTTGCATGTTAAAACAAAGTGTCAAATAATCATTTCGTATTAACGAAATTAAACGGCGTATTTGAATATTTAAACAATATGTTGAATTAGGTTGATTCGTCTTGCATTTTTCGTTTTACAATATTAAAAAGACTATAAGAGTATGGCCAGTAGGAAGGTTACAATTTGGCGTTTGTGAACGGTTAAGATCCAGATCAGTCTGTTCATCCGCACATTCTGAGCATGAGCTACACTGTCACATTTTACTGTCACAAGCAAATGAGAAGATTCTGTCAATTTTCGGAGATTTTGATCAGATTGAGTTAATTTACATGTACATGTAGGTTGGAAATCATCTGATCCTAGTATATCTGCTGCACTGCTTAGGGGACAAGGGTTGAACACTTATGCCACATGGGAAGACATTACGGAGAACAATGACGATAAACTTATTACGACAAATTTCAAACAACGTCCAGCCAACATTCAATAACATATTTTCACGATACAAATTCTACAACGAAGTGGAAAATAGCGACGCAGTTGATGAATCCTTAACACGACTAGGCTTTAGTGTTACATGTATTGTTGTATTCCCCAAGACTGGAGTACCAAAGATATGCCTAGATAGGAAAGCTTTAACCCTTTACCTCATATAGACGCTTTCTAACGCCTCTAAAGCAGACGGCTTTTTGAAAATATATTAAAACAGACGGCTTTTTGAAAACATATTGACAAAAGAAGAAATTGCTCCAAACGATTAATGTCTCCCTTTGCCAAAATGTTTTCCACTTTTAGTCATAGATTATCCATCAAATTATAGAAATCTTCTATTTTTTTACCAAAATATGTTTAAAGTCGTCTGCTACAGAACTGTCATATGAAGGAAAGGGTTAACATAGGAAACAACAACTCAATACCTACTTAGGACGATGTCAAGACTCGCTTGACAATTTCAAAATAAGTTTTTTTCACAACATAAAGCATGCCCTTTGACCGTTACAGATAGCTAATTCTTTCTTTTTGAATATCTGCATCACCAGATATAGTTCAACAAAAAGTCAATCAAATGTTTGAGGGCCTGACTGACCTAACAGCCATTGAAATTATGTGTTTTGCTCAAACCATACAAGAGCATGTGTAATTAGTTAACGGAAAGTACCTTTTATTGGTAAACTTATCGCACATGGCGGACTTAAACCTGACCCATCAAAGGTCAAGGCTATCAATGACCTACATATTCCTAACAGCAGACATGAACTTGATATATTCTTAGGGATGGTTTATTACTAAGAGAAGTGTTCTCCAAACCTAGCGGAGATAACTGATTATAGGGCATTGTTGAAAAGACATATTTATGGGATGACGCACATAGTAATTTATACTATAAAGCAAAGTCCGGTTTTAGCATATGTATTGATAACGCTTTAATATGTTCCGACTTCAAGATATGTATAATATAGATCACACGTATGTGTTCTTATTTTATCTCCGACTTCAAGATATGCATAGTCTAGATCACACGTATGTGTTCTTATTTTATCTCCGACTTCAAGATATGTATAGTCTAGATCACACGTATGTGTTCTTATTGTATCTCCGACTTCAAGATATGTATAGTCTAGATCACACGTATGTGTTCTTATTGTATCTCTGACTTCAAGATATGTATAGTCTAGATCACACGTATGTGTTCTTATTTTATCTCTGACTTCAAGATATGTACAGTCTAGATCACACGTAGGTGTTCTTATGTTATATCCGGCCGTCATATATGTGATTGACACATAACAAGCATTACATAGATGATCAAGTATATGCTCAAAGTTTGACAAGAGTATATTTACTGTCTACCTGATTTACAGAATATTTATTGTAAAGAAGTCTATATAACGATAGCACATCGAGGGCTTGGCGTGAAACGGTTCTTACAAAGGGGTCAAAATTGACCCTAAACAAGGGTTTTCAAAATAGGTTTTTAGTTACAACTGTTTCACTCCAAGCCCTCGAAATTTTGCTCACTATTTATCTTCATACGCGATCGAACCTGCGTATTTGTTTATCATTCTAACACTATTGACAATTTCTCTTCTATACACAAAGAAGGATTTGAGCGTGATCTAAATGCAGTATTTCACTCTAAATTTCCGGAACTATTTTTGGCTGTTGAAATTCCCTCCTGCGTATTTTCCATGCAACGCTTCTCAGTGCGCATGCATTACTACGTTTTTCAAATGACGTCATTCACGTGCTTTACCAACATTTTAGACGCGTGTGTCGTGTACAGCATACTGTTTACCGGTCGAAAA
>JAUELF010232390.1:2964-13406 GCA_031471495.1 Clinocardium nuttallii
CCAACATTATGGCCTCTGCGTAATGTATTGATCCAGATCAGCCTGCGCAGACTGATCCGGGCCGCCACATTCCGTCTCATGGGGATAGAGATATACAGTAATGACTCCCGAAACAGAAAATCCACAGGAGGCGAAAAGTGTCTATATGGGTAAGCCTCCGCCGCATGCTTAGGTTGATCCGGTTCAATACTTTACGCAGAGTTCACAATGTCGGTTTTCTCGCGGGACGGCTCAATTAGCCATATCCCGATAGATCCTTGGTAAATGGTCGGAATTGTCGATAACTCCATACTGATAAATCAGTCGTAGTGATTTCTACTCAATCCTGAGTACCAAGAGGAGGAAATCATTTACACATATGTTGACCAAGCTTTGACTCGAGCATGGGGCTCTCGCTCACGAAATGGTTGGCGGACTGTTGCCACTACATTTCAAAGTCGTTTTGTGAAATCGGGATTCTGAATCAAACGGGATTTTTGTAGATAACCGGAAACGATTTTTGATTACCATAAGAGAATTGAGACCGGCTGTCCCGCGTTATATGATTATCACTGCTCGCAACGGTTATGGTGAAATACCCCTGTATAAATTATTAATAATTATTTTGTTGTCATGAAGTAACTGAAACACTGTTGCGTAAGATCCCGATAAAACAAACAGAAAACAAAGTCAAACAAAAAAAGCGTAAGATCCCATTCTATAAACAGAAAACAAAGTCGAAAACTGCATAAGATCCCAATAAAACAAACAAAAAAGGGACAAACGGTAAACGCCTACGCGTTACCTTTTAGAGTGGGTATTGCTGTAGGAATAGGAAACCGCCTCTCCGATGGATTAGTAACTGGGAAATACAGGTCCAATATAAAACAGTTATCGGGGGATACGAGATTGATTACATTGGGTCGCGGAAACGGAAAACTTTACTGATGATATATTTGTTATGCCATTGTGTACACGTGCATGCTAAGTAATATAATGGTGCTATACTTAGAGTACTTTGTGAGAATGTACACCAATACGTTAGCAATAGATGAACGGACAATGAATGCTCGGGTCGGACTGTGCGAACTCGCAAACGCGTATAAGTCTTCACATTGCTCATCTTTTAAAAAAGGCATGTGTTTATGCAACGTGGTTCAATTGCCACTGTTGGTGCTTTATATAGCTTGTGTACATTATCGCCCACACACGGTCTCGTTTGCGCATGCGCATCGACCGTTATTTCAGACGTCCCCTTCTCTCCGCCCATGTGGCGTTCACCTTCTAAGCAAACGGTTACGAAAAAGAAGCAATAAAGCTAAACGGGCAATGCTTTCATTGATCCACAAGTTATTCGTTACTATACTCTCTGTTATTTATTATTGCATTACGGACACTTTGCATAAGATTATTTTATTGAATTGAATGAAACCCAGTAGATATTTTTTATCTGGTTTATTTTCCAAATCCTCACTCTTTTTCTTATTTTATTCAGTTGATTGATATTGCAGGCTCGACTGTTGACATACATATATATTTTCTTTTCTACTCATATTAATTCTAAATTTGAGCAAACAACGTAATGTACAAGGTGATTCGCAGCTTTTCAGTTTATATTTTCTCGATTGACCTATTACGAAATAGACTTTTAAGTTTGATAATTTTAAGGCACTAGATTTTAAAAAGAATCGGTGCTTTAAAGATGCAAGTTCTAGTTTTACGCTTTACAGATTAGTGTTCCATGTTTTAGGCTATATAGCCGTCTGTTAGACGCTCAGTTGTCCAGTTTGATATAGCCTTCTGTTAGACGCTCAGTTGTCCAGTTTGATATAGCCGTCTGTTAGACGCTCAGTTGTCCAGTTTGATATAGCCGTCTGTTAGACGCTCAGTTGTCCAGTTTGATATATCTGTTAGACGCTCAGTTGTCCAGTTTGATATAGCCGTCTGTTAGACGCTCAGTTGTCCAGTTTGATATAGCCTTCTGTTAGACGCTCAGTTGTCCAGTTTTGTTCTTTCTGCTTAAAAAGCTGTCCCTCAATATAGGCAAGACGACGCTGATGATCATATAGCTCAAATGACTTAAACTAACTGCAATAGAAGTAACATACTTCTATGAAGAAACTTTATGAAATCTGGCCAGTAATTTGAACAATCTTGGCAAAGGGTTACCCAAGGAATATTTGTGAATTTTTTTTTTTTAAATCTTGATAGCACTTTAGGACAAGGACAGTCTTAAAGGTCAAATGACGGCGATTACATCCGCGAGCGTGCTGATAGCCAAATGATCCCTTAAAATAATCTTTGTTTGCGAAGTAATGAGTATATACATTCATCAAACTACATTGCATACATGTCATTGAGTTTGAAACTTTGAATTCATTGTGTATATGCAACGGATGCACTGGAACTGTTTGATTTAATCATTATTTTAGTTTGACCATGTGTGAAAGTGTTTACTCTACGTAGGTGAATCAAAGCACTGAAAATTCTGTCGGCCTGTGTTGGAGAAATAGGGGGAATGTGAAAGGAAATAACAATTTCAGCCTATAAGCTTTTTAATGTTAAAAAGTTGAAAGATCATCATATGAAAAATAGTAAATATAATGAAACTTGCAATTGGAAAACAGGAGGACCTTATTGGCCCTATATCGCTCACATGAGTAGAAGAGCTCACAATTATACAATTTAAGACATGACGATCTTATTATATTGAGAAATATGTCAATGTTAAATTAACTTCCACCAAGTAGTTTCTGTGTGTTTTACAAATAGTTCCCACTCGAGCAAAGTTGGTGAATGTTCAGAGAGGTTCAGTCAATAAACATTTCAGAGAAAATATTTTGAAATCCGAGGAACATCCATGCGAAGATTTTTAACATGTGAGTGAGTCCAACAGATCATCTAAAATATTTGGCTTAGGTGATCTAAAAAAGCACTTAGGTGACAGAACCATACAAATACTAGTTTATTGAAATACATAATTTATTGTTTAAGGATGACCACAGTTTTGGTCGAAACTGATAAGTGTAGTATTGGGAAAATAAAAAAGTATACATGCAAATGGATCCAGCAGCTTACATGATGAGCACAATAATAGGCATGCACTATTCTACAATGTAGTTACAGAACAAGGTGAATTAATGAAAAATAAGAACTTTCACAAAGAGAAATATGCTGCACTCAAAAAACATGTGTTACCCCTCCCCTACACATTGAAAGCATTAATTAAAAAAATATCAGTTATGGATTGATCGGGTCCACTTTTACTGACAGAGTGGATTAATAGCTCAGACAGATAAGAGCATTTTGAACCCTTAGTATACCATTTTTAACAGTGTGCTGGTAAGGGATTGGGAAAATGTGTATTTATGGGGCACAGGGTTATGTAGCATCTGTGTGAAAAATGCACCATGGTCAACTAGTCTCCATGAACCATTACAATGATTTGACAAATGACGTATTTTGAGCATATTGGACAACGTTTTGAACAAGGCCCAAAGTACATGAGAAACAAACAGTAAGACGAAGTGCTGATGAAATAGAAATTTAAAATTCTGCTCCAATGCAATAAACTGAACTGGCAATGCTGTTGGGGGGGAAAAGCTTGAAAGAAAATAATTCGCTAAACCATTGGCTAGACTGAGAGAAAGTCTTTGGTCATGGCTATACTGGATGGGGGGGGGGGGGGGGGCAAATGCGGGTTTTGGGCGCATTGTTTCTGCCCATATATGTTACACATTTTATAACATTTTATCTACCTGGCATTTAAAATTCCCGTTTTCAATTCACTTCTGTGTTATGTAATAATGTACTGAGTGAAATGTGGTGTTGGGATCCGAGTAAACCGCAATGCTCCATAAATGTTTTGTATGACAAATAAATTCATTTATGTCATTGCGGTGAATCAAAAGTTAATACATTAAATAAAAGTATCTAGTCATCTAGTCCTGTACGAAAACGATGTGTTATTTTATGTCACTTCAGGCAAGATAGCGATCAACACATTTCTCTCTAAAATATATGTCACATAGCCAATCAGCGAGCGAGCTGCTATCACGCGTCAGTGTGTGGATTCTATTTTTAATCGACGGAGATCCTTTGTTTATCAAAGCTTACCATCTCAACCCTTTCATCCATCGCTGTTCTTAATATAATTTCCTTTATTTCACAGCGGTCGCGCGCTCTGATTGGTAGTTGGTTTATTTGTAAGCTATCTTCTTTGTAGCTATTTTCCGGAAATGTTCATAAATTTCTTTGTCTATTTATAACATGTATATTGTTTTTGCGAAATCAAAGAAAATATATAAACAACAAAACCGAAGAGTGAAATGGCGTAAATATGTTGTTTTTTTAAACTGAAATCGACAACGTCCGTAAATATTCGTACTTTTCCGTTTTACTTCGGGAAGATGACTAATAACCTTTCACAGTTGAACTCTCAATGCGCATTTGTCACGTGACTTATTTGTTTACCATTTATTTTTCGTCGCAATTTTCCGGAAATATTCGCAAACTTATTTTTCTTCTTGTAAAATATATAATGAAAAATATGAAATTGCAGATTATAAAAAAAATATAAAATGCAAATCTTAGCCAAAGCCGATTGTGTTGTAGGTGACGATAACTATCTTCGCGTTGTTTTCTTCTTTTTGGATAATATCTGCACCCTATTTTCTTTGGATCATTTTAAAGCTTTCAGTGATATAGGATATTCTACTCGTAAAACGTTTAGAAAGTGTGACAAGTGAGGGTTGAAGCTGGTTGTTTTACATGGAAACGTGCCTGTACCTTTGGATAAGTATATTATAAAACTGTTGTCCTTTCCGTTGCATCGGCTAGCATGTTTGCATGGAAATTCAATTATTTAAGGGCAACTCCTGGAGAACATTCCTGTGAGGTTTAGGTGTACATACATAACATTTACATTTACAGAAATTGTTGACGGACGATGTCCAATTGACAGCAAACGATCCTTAAAAGCATGTGTTCAACGGACCGGACTAATTTGAACAATCTTCGTACAGGGTCACCAAAGCTTCATGTTTAACACTATACATGTACATATAAGGCAAACAAGCCAGCCAAATAATTTTCAAATTGGGCTAATATTTGTAAACAAGAAGATCTTTAAAGTTTCCAGATATAAACTATATGTTAGCTCCTGTGACCTAGTTATGCAATGGACCGTAACTTTTTGAACAGCTTTTAAAGAGCGTCACCCAAAGATCATTCTTGTCAAGTTTGTTCAACATAGAAGGAGATGTCATAGTAAGACAATTTGACGATGGACGTTTGGACGACGGACATCAAGGTCATCACAATAGCACATCATAAGCGTATTGTGCTCAAGTCAGCTAATAGCCGAATATCTGTTATCTTGTAACTTGATTCAATTGTAGGTTTCAGAATTACATCTAAAGCACTGATGTAATGATAACCCACTCAGGTACACCGGTAATTAACCACGGAAACGCCATGGATTCAACTGAAATACTTTTGAAACATTCTTAAAACATAAAAATAATATGCGAAGAATTACCACACGTAATAGATAATGATAGGCATGTTGTTGGTTTGGTTCTTTAACCCTTTCGCTGCCAAAGGCAATTAAAGGCAATTAAAGGCTCTTGCAAACAATGCAGATTCAGGTGAGACAGCTCATTACAAACTGTCTTTCCTAACATCTGCAATGTTTGCCACTTAGACACTGAATTTTACAACATAATCTGTTTAAAGAACGATGGATTGGTCAACTAATCGGCATGGAAGAGTCGACTTTGGGAAATTCGGCAGTGAAAGAGTTGATTCAAAATGATTAATGATTACAATAAATATCCTTCGTGTCAGGAGTCATCATTTCTTTATATAATATAATGACGAGAACAAACAGGAATGTTCAACAACAATGTCATGGTTGCGAGCTATTAAAATACATAAAACCTGTAATATCACAATGCTAGAACAAAAAGGTAATGAATGCGCTGACTTTCAATGTAGGATAATAACCTTTTCCTATTTTACCGTATTTTATTCATGGTTCCTATAGACATGTCTAGATATATCTTATGATTTATTGTCCGCCAACTATGCAGTACCAATGGTTCCTATAGACATGTCTAGATATATCTGATGATTTATTGTCCGCCAACTATGCAGTACCAGGTATGATTTATTGTCCGCCAACTATGCAGTACCAGGTATGATTTATTGTCCGCCAACTATGCAGTACCAGGTGTGCATTATATCTCAAGGGCTCAAGGATTTCTCATTTCCAGTAATTCCAGTCTTCAACTCAGTATTAACATATTATAATATTTGTTTCCATTTAAAACATAATATGAGTCGTTACACGAGAAAACCAACATAATGGACTCTGCGTAATATACCGATACGGGCCGACACATTCCGTCTCCAGGGGATAGAGGTCTAGAGTAATTATTCTTGAAACATCCACAGGAGGCGAAAAGTGTCTGCCCGGATTAGCCTGCGTGGCATTCTTATGCTCATCCGGGTCGATACTTGACGCACTGTCCACAATGTTGCTTTTCTCGCGGAAAGTCTCATATCTTTTTCAAAGCAGCTGGCTCTAGTAAAAGACGATGGGTCTAAAAGTCAAATGCACATGGAGTTAGAAAATATCCAACTTATTTCTGCACGAATGGTCATACAATGGACACCACGAAGTAAAGGAAAGGTTGAAGTCATTAAACACATGGCATTGAACTGTACATATTGAACTAACAAACATCACTCAGACGCGGGGAGCGGTTCAGAAGATGGCAAAGAACAGACATGATTGTAACTCACTTGTTGCTGCCTGCATTTGAGCCTGCAACAACATGGACAGGCGTTTAGAGCACGTGTTGTTGCCCTTCATTTCAGCCTGGCAACGGGGCATGAGTGGAGCTCACGCGTTGATTCCCTGCATTTCAGCCTGGCAACATGGACAGGAGTTGAGATCACGTGTTGTTACCCTTCATTTCAGCCTGGCAACATGGACAGGAGTTGAGATCACGTGGTGTTGCCCTTCATTTCAGCCTGGCAAAAGGGACAGGAGTGGAACTCACGTGTTGCTGTCCTGCATTTCAGCCTGGCAACATGGAGGTACATGCAGCTGGATATTAACAATATAAATACCTAATACAAATTTCTACAAAGGTTTTCCATTGTGTTCACTAATTGTAAATTATCCCTTTTTGCAAAAATATTTTATTGTTAGTGCTTGCTGTATCCCGGTTTTGATATAACAACAAAACGGTACCGAAGTGAAAGCAGTATGACTGCAATTCTGGATATTTGTCTGAAGTAACACGAATTGCTCTCTTGCGACTGAAGACATGCAGTGAAAGCTCTTGTAAAAGTATGTGTATGCTAATTGTATAAACAACAAATCAACAAAATCCGCTCCAAACAAAGCGTTTCTTTAAATCCTTCAGCATCGAATTCTCCAGAATAGACTAGTTCATGCGTTCAAAATCGAGCGAGTTCATTTTTCATGTATAATGGTTTTTGAAATATTGTGATAAATAAAAGGCAAACGAAGCTGTCTTCGGGTGAGACAGCTCGTTTCAATTTATAATTTGAGACAACTCCCTCACATACCAAATATATCAAACTGAAAGGAATATTAATACCGCTGCGATTGCCGTAATTCCGTAGGAAAGTGTATGACATGATTTGGCAGAGGGATAACATAAACACACCATCATTACGAGAGGAAAGAAATCTTGGTCGAATTTTCACTTAATATTTTATTTCGTGTGTCCAAAGTTGCATTGGAGACTTCGGAATAAGTCACGTAATATCAACTTGTTCAGCGTCAACGTGACGAGCTGTCTCACCTGAAATTAGCATTGTTTACCTTTCAGTATTTAACACAAGCTTGTATTACATGAAGCACTGAGTAATCCGATTTTGAACATAGAATTTCAGCTCTGAAATAGTTAATATTCCGTAAATCTTCAAACATTTGAAAATACTAGTAAGAAGGGGTATGCTTTAAACAAATAAAGCGAAATAATTGTTTTTACAAATTCAAATAATGCCACACTCCTATAAATTTTATTTATTTTGGTGAAATCATAATAATGGATACAAACATTTACATACTCACACTTCAATTATATACAACAATACTTCTTTAATTTATGAATATTGTTTCATATTTATGCCGAGATGTTGTCAAAGTCTACTACCGATTTCTTGTATATGGGAAAATCTTAACCCTTTACGTCATACAGACATTTTCTGGCGCCTTTGCAGCGGACGACTTTTTTAAACATTGTGTCAAAAGAAGAAATTGCTCATTTTGAGCCATTCTAGTTTTGTCACACTGTTTTCTAAAGTCATCTGCTGCAGAGGTGTCAGAAAGCTTCTTTATGTGGGAAAATGTGTTTAGTTTTCGCGTGACAATCTGCATGTAGTTGCACTGGAAATATGCAGGTATATATGTAAAAAAAATGATATAAATCAAATATCTAAATACATGTACATGCGCTTACTGGGATAAACACTATAAACATATCTGTAAACTACAAGAGAAAGTTGATGCAAGGCATCAATGTCGCCGGAAAAGACTGTATTAATTTATTATTATTAACACTCATGCATTCTTGACGGTAGCCAATCTGTAATCTGTCCTTATCAAATTGTTGCCTATCTACTTTATATATGAAAATTAAAGTACGGCATTAAACTGATCTTTGCATTGCATTTTTATAGATTGTTAACAACATTGTATTGGTGGGTGTTTTTGTATCGCATGATTTATGATAACTTATATAAAGAGAACCTTTATTATTTATTTTTAATAAAGGGGGGTAATTTCACAAACACACATCTACATTTATTCTCATTCTGTAAGAGCTAAATTCACGACCGAAACAGGCATATATTTGAGACATATTTTCAAAATATTTCTTATTTTTGTTTATGTTTATCAATGCATCGATGTTAGACTGTACACAGTAACATCGCACGTATATCCTTCTTTCTCCTATATTCGGCCCTTACACTCGTTTCGTGACATAATAATTCACTTTTTAGAGCGACATTCTCGTCAATTTTCTCAGTTTACATTTTACTTTCGATTACTTCCCTTTATATTTTTGCAGTACGAAACTAGGTCACGAACTGAGGAGATAGATGTTAGACGTTCACGGCCGAAACAGACATATAGTTGATACATGTTTTCAAAATATTCTTATTTTTGTTTATGTTACTAGTTTATGTCGGTACTTATCTAAACTAAAACGTTAATATTGTGACCACTCGCTTTTCATATCGAAATGTGCATGCGCGAACATCGATGTTAACGCTCACGAAACCTACAGCACAACATATCTATATTTGGCTTAGAAACAGTTCCTGTTTTATATAAACATGGATTTTTTAACACTATTAAATATTCGACGTGATTTTTAACTCGATATTGACACATAACGGTGACATGCAGCAAGACTAACATGGACTCTTTTTGTCTTCGTAAATAAGTCAAAATAAAGAAACTCCAAATAGATTAAAAAGAACGAGTCGGTATTTAGAATAATGGGGAAGCTATATGAACATAATGATATTAAGCATTTATTTGTGGTCAGCAAAAGGGACGAGCCGGTATTTAGAATTTCGAGGAAGGCATTTAGAATAATACGGAAGCTACATGTACGAAATGATATTAAGCATTTATTTGTGGTCAATAAAAAGTTGGCATCTAGGAATACTAATACTAAGAAAGCTAAATGTTCACTCTAATACAGTGGTATAGAATATGTATTTCAACATAAAAAGAACGTGTCAGAATTTAGAATATCGAGGAATGCATTTAGAATAATAGGGAAGCTATATGTACATAATGATATTAAGCATTTATTTGTGGTCAACAAAAATAAAGAGCTGGCATTTAAAATATTAAGAAATATATATGTTCACTCTAACCCAGTGTTATAGAATATAATTCAACAAACAAAGAACGAGTCAGCATTTAAAATATCGAGGAAGCTATATGTACTTAGTGGTAAAAAGCATTCATTTGTCGTCAACAAAAAGGACGAGTCCGCATTTAGACTATCACTCGTTAGAACTTAGTAATATAGAGCATTTATTCATGGTCAATCAAACGAACCAGTATGTTGAGTATTAAGGAAACTATGTGTACTTAGTGATATAGACCATTTATTCTTTGGTCAACAAAAAGTACAAATTGGCAATTATAACACCATGGAGCCTACATGTACATAGTGATATAGAGCGTGTATTTGTCGTCAACAAAACGAGTAAAAAAATCAAAGTACTGCAAGTACTGTTAACGAATTATTTTGAACATGTATTGGACAATTTAATTAATAGTTGTATTTGATCATGTTTTTTGTTTGTTTTAGACTTGCTTTATAACTATATATTGTAATAAACTGGATGTTAAAGGATAATTGTGAAAAATATATGGGTAAAACAGGATTCATTTTAAA
>JAUELF010232401.1:0-13406 GCA_031471495.1 Clinocardium nuttallii
TTAGCCATGAGTACCCTGCCTGTCATAAGCAGAGTATCCATGGGTGACTGAGTACAAACCCCTATTTGAGCAAAAAAATGAAATATGTGATCACGTGATAGTATTTAAATAGATCTCTTGTAATTATATCACTTCCTCATGTTGTACTGTATGTACCGAGAGATGTAATAAAGTTTTGTTCTTGTTCTTGTTCTTGAAAGGGCTAATAGGTTACGGTTTTTGTAATGTATTTGCAGTTTAATTAAATCTCCGAAATGGGACCATATAATGATAATTGAAAAAAACCTATTTGGACTACATTTTTAGTTTATTTGTCAACATATATATATATATATATTAATATGCTACAAGTTGTATTAGATGTTGCCTTATGAAACGATTGTATTATTGTATCAAACTTGTTACTTGTTACTAGTATTGATATGTGTTTTACCAAAGCTACGATAATATTCGCCAGGTTATGGTGAACCGATTCAACGGAGAGGTGCAATTCAACCGCACGTTTAGAGAATACGAATCTGGGTTTGGTGACAAGACTGGTGAACATTGGCTAGGTATGAGGCATTTTTTTTAATTAATTGGTTGGAGTTTAACGCAGTTTTCAACAGATGTTAATCAGTTTTACCACGAAGACCATTTCAACTCAATTTCCTGATTTTCTCGCATCATAAATCAGCACAACATTATTCCCAGCCAACCTTCCTTGCGATATATTAGCATATAGATGGACGATGCATGAAGTGAGTCAAATTTACCCTTGTGAATCACCGTAAAGAATGAAGCGCCGAACCGGGACTTGAATTAACAACCAATTGACTGATAGCCCAACTAGTTACCGACGGAGATATAGCGACTGAGATCCTGGCAAGGGATTGTGTCATCCTCTGCTTATGTCTAACCCGTTTTATCTCATAGACGCTATTTCAACGCATTTTTAGAAGCATATTTTGAAACATTTTAACAAAATGAAAAATTGTTCATGAAGAGCAATTTCTCCGTTTGCTTCAATGTTTTCAACTCTATTCTATGACCATAGTTTCGTTAATAGAACTTTTCCGTATGTTTGTCTAAATGTTTTAAAAGTCATATGCTAAAGAGTATGTATATGTGGAAAAGGGTAAATGTTTCATTTTTCAAAAGAATAAAACTGATTTCTGAAATTGTTTTGATGAAACTAATGCGTGTCAAACGTTTCTGGAGTCGCTTGTATTGTGCTTTGATTCGATCGATGAAGTCAAAACATGTTTGAAAATCAACAGGAAATAACAATGTTGATCATCAAAGAGACATTTTTGGGACAAAAACAAGACTTAAACCAAAATCGCTGTCATAATTCAATGCCAGCAGTTTTTGACCATATTCCAATTATTTTTCCCGATTTAAGAAATAGGACTTAAAATATATTGTACAAAGAGTATATAACGGTTAACGTTAATAAAAACGGATGAATCTACTGTCGTATTTATAAATATTCCAATATTATCGGTGTTTCTAACTTGTCAAATATTTAAAATTCTAAAGTAGGTCTAGATAAAAAAAAGTTCTAATACTAAAACTGAACTTCATAAATCCGATATAATTGTATAAGTAGACGTTCGGTTGTACGGTAAACACATTTGTAAAAACATAAATGTTTTGTTACATGAAAACGTAATCAAGTTTTTTAATAACACAACCTGTAACAAAAACCATATCTGCCTTCGGCCAGCTTAAGAGTGTTGGGTTGCAAAATAATCATATGGACGGCTATTTAAGCATTTGCAGTTCACGAAATCTTCAAAACATCATGGAAAGGGATGAAAAATCCGAAACCAGGGACATCACTAAATAAAAATCGTTGCCCTTCAACTTTACAAAACATTCTTGCTTCCAATTTAGAGAACGATTGTTCTATATCTCAAACAGGTCACAGTTGACGGAACAGATAATGTTCACTTTACATAAACAATATAAATGATATAAAGCAAATGAATATCAAATAATGGTTTCGAGTCTCATATATATTTGTCCCAAGGATGTAATCTCTCTCTATAGTAGTACTCGTATATAGCTGTAAATGACAGAGAAGATACTTTATCAGGGGAAAGATTTCGATCTTTAAAGGTGACTAAGTCACTAAAGACAGAAGATACTTTCTCAGGGGAAAGAGTTTGATCTTTAAAGGTGAATAAGTCCTTAAAGACAGAGAAGAAACTTTCTCAGGAGTCTCATATATATGTGTCCAAACGAGGTAATCTCTCTCTATAGTAGTACTAGACATATAAGAGACGTTCTCAGGGGAAAGATTTCGATCTTTAAAGGCGAATAAGTCGCTATAAACAGCAAAGGGACCTCATTCAAGTGTAATAATATAGATAATAATCATACCGCTTCAATCTCACGAGAACGATTTGATATAGTAAAAAAACCAAGGGTATGATAAAACTATTAAAATCAACGAACTCGCTGTACTACCCAGTCTGGTATCCAACGAATTGTTTGTTTCATAGAATAAGACGTATCTCGTTATTAGACTGATTTAGCGTAAACATGTCAATATATAATACAACATATTTGACATATACATAAACTAACCTCCAATACGCACACCTACCCTCCTTTATCTCTTTTATTCTCTTTTAATATATATTTGTGTCTCCATCTTTCCCACTATCTTGCTCTATCTCCACTCGCTAATACATATGAATATTTGTTCTTGTATGATAAATAACAAAGTTATTTTTTCTGAACATGTTCAATTTGACGCGAGATTTTCGATACTAAAATAGAAACGAGTTTCCCGAGTAAATCTGGTTATGTGGATAGTTTACTATATAGTGCATAATCAAAACAGGAACCTCGTTAAAAGTAATCGGCGGACTGTCTGAAATCACACGACCGTATTTTACATGTGTACAATACACAAGTGTAATCTGTCAGGTCTGAACTGATTTTGAAACTAAATGCATTAGTTTGCGCCAGAAAATGTACAGGTATATAATAAAAAGCAATACAATACATAATTATGCATATATAAAAAACAATATGTTTATAGCAAAGAAATTAAATAAAAATATATTAACGGAGAAATTAGATTTTCCAGTAGATCCTTGGAGAATGTATGAGTTAATGTACAGTAAGTTTCAATTAACAGTTTGCATTGTACTTAATACATCCTACCATCTTTTTTATGAAGTCAAGTTTAAGGCTGGTGATTAAAATGTCTATGGTATTGCCCTAAAGTCCATTTATTAGAAAAGCATAATTGATTCGTTAAAAAATTACAAAACACTTAAGCAAATTATTTGAAAATACCCAATATAGCTGTGTTTCTGAAATCGTTGAATTTCGTTTACACTACTTAAATGCCCTTTGCATGCTGACAAAAGTAAGCAACAATTATTTGTTTCATGTACTAAGTATTTAGAACCCCAGTTGAATATAAGTTGGAATAAGATTACGACGTCGGTGACCTTAGACCATTGTCTATCCAACGCCGGATTTCTGACGACGATACAACTCCAGGGCTAGACGTTTGATCGACGTCGTACCTGCATTGGAGTTTTGTCGCGACATTTGTACCTGTATATTGCCTGGTTTCCACAAATAATGTTAGACAATATGAGGATAGGAAAAAGAACAACAACAACATTTTCTATATTGTTTGAAAGTGTTTTCTTACAAAAGAAATCAATTAATTCGTTGGCATATTTTCCCGTTGGGCGTCTAATTAGATGAGAAACTTCTATCCACATCCGAAAAAGAATATGTTCATTTCCGATGTCTCTGGGAATTATCCGATTCTTTCACTCCAAAACACTTGCAGAACGTTGCCGACGCAACAATGACACATACACGATTGGTTGGCGATATTTGTCGTCGATAAAAAGTTGATATGTGTACACAGTTCTTTTCACTGAATACACAGTGCATTCGAAGCTGGCTTTTTAATCGAAATATAAAACCAGAAGACCCTTTCGACAATACCATAATACGACAATACACACTGCTTTGAATGCTATCGAAAATTAGTTAAAACATGATGGCGTCCCCTTAATGCAAGAAGGTACCAAGCGACATTTTTATGTTTTTGAGAACATCGCATTTAAAGATTCAAGATTCAATATCAAATCAGTAATTAATAACCCAACACTGAAACGTTGCATACTGTTAGACAAGGATAAGATTTAAATACCAAAAGCATCTGAAGTCATTCCTTTCATTAATTAACGATAATTAGTCAATCAAGTATCATGGTACCTTTTGCATACTCCAATATTTTGTTTAAACAATTGTAAGAAGGTACCATATAACAACATGGCTCGTTTTTGCATTATTGATTTTTTTTAATGTTGCACTCCAGTATTGTTAAACAAGTTTTTTGTATTAAATATCAGTGTCATCTTCCTCAGACTCTATGGGCACAAAGTCTTTGTGTATGCTACTTGTATAATTTTCTTTAGGTCTACAACGACCTTCGAACAATGAAGCATATAAATCATGAAATTGTTCTGGAATTATTTCTTTTGCGCACAGTACAACCAGATCACTCTTCTTTTGAACTGATATTGGTAGTTCACTCTTGTAACTCTATGTTCAGTCTTTCTTCATAGTTTATTGAATCAGTCTCATTCCTGTTTAATATGTTAGCTTACAGCAACACACGCTATTATATTCCAGTCTGTTTTCATAGTTTATTGAATCAGTCTCATTCTTGTTTAATATGTTAGCTTACAGTAACACACGATATTATATTCCAGTCTGTTTCATTGTTTATTGAATCAGTCTCATTCATGTTTCATAGGTTAGCTTACAGCAACAAACGATATTATATTCTAGTATATTTTCATTGGAGCAGTCTCATTCTTGTTTAATAGGTTAGCTTAGAGCAACACACGATGTTTTCGTTTTGATAATATAGGTTTAGTTAAAATAGGCCAATAGTATAATTTTTTATTCATAGGTTTGCGATACATGCACGAGATGACTGCCAACAGATCGTCTGATCTACATATCTTAACTGAGGGTGGACCGGGAGGTATTATTCCTGATACAGAAGCGTACGAAGAATGGTCAGACTTTTCCGTTGGTCTAGGACCAAACTACGCTCTTCAAATTGGATCTTTGAATAAGTTGACCTACCGTAAATATGATCCGTTCGTTACCGCGTATGATCTGATCAAAGAGCCTCTTAGCTTTACACTCAGTTTGTCTTATGCCTTAAGTCTTATACATACCCTACATTAAGACAGGGTTATGGACACACAAGATTATCTTGTCAATGTTTGACAGTTATACTCACTTAAATTACAGCCTATAACATTCACTATTAGTTCTGCTACTGTCATTTCCGTTTATCTCAATGCAGCCATTCACTTCACTAATTCTGCCAACACGATCAGATAGATCTTGGATTATTGATGAATTTGATGAAGTCGTTCTTTATTTAAAATAAAATCTGAGAGTCATATCAAAAATTGATTAATAGCGTTCGTTAAGTTCGTGTCTTCCCACCATAAATGATAATATGCAAGTAAAAAGGTCGTATTGTAACTAAAAAGGTATTATATATTAATATATATTTTTTAAATTTTATATGTCGCTCGCCTAAAAAATCTCATAAAATATGAGTAATCAGAACCGTTTCAATAAAGATCTTTCTTTGACCACGTAGCTGTATTACTAGAAGAAATAAGTGAAGTAGTAGTGGTTGTAGTAGTAGTAGTAATAGTAGTAGTTAAAGTGATTGAAATAGTACCGGGAAAATTTGACAAAGAAGTAGTAGTATAAGTATTACAAACAGTAGGAATAGAAACATGTAGGTAGATGTAATAGTCATAGTGTAATTTGTGTAAGTAGTAGTATTACAAACAGTAGGAATAGAAACATGTAGGTAGATGTAATAGTCATAGTGTAATTTGTGTAAGTAGTAGTAATTATAATAGTGTTAATAAGTATTAGTAGAAGTACCAGTATAAGTATAAGTTGTTGTTGTTGTATTAGTAGTCGTATAAGTAGTAGGTGTATAAGTAGTAGGTATATTAGAAGGATAAGTAGTAGTAGTTGATGTATAACTAGATGTAGATGCAGTAGACGTAGTATTATTATTAGATGTTGCATTAGCTGCAGTATTGTAATTAGTAGTAGTAGTAATAGCAGACGTAGTAGGAAAAGTAATACTAGTAGATTCTGTAAAAGAAGTAGGAATAGCAGTATTAGCAGTATATAGAGTAATAGTAGTACATGTATATATATAGTAGAAGCACAATTTGAACACTGTACAGAATTATAAGTAGCCGCTGCAGTAGCAAAGAACACAGGTACATAAGAAGTACTAGTACTAGTACTATTAGTAGCAAAATGTAGTATAACTAATAGAATAGGAAGAAGTAGTAGTAATAGTTGAAGTAGCAGAACAAGTAGGAGGAATAGATATCCACATGTAGTAGTCGTAGTAGTATTTGTACAAATAGTATTAGTTTAGTAGATTAGTAGTTTATTATAAGAAGCAATAGTACAAGTATTTATAGTAGTTGTTGTGTTTGGTAGTAGTAGTAGTAGTAGTAGTTGTTGTTGTTAGGTTGGTAGTAGTAGTAGTAGTTGTTGTTGGTTTTGCTTTGATAGAAGTAGTTGCAGTAGTAGTAGTAGTTGTATTATTATTAGTAGTTGTAGTAGTAGTAGTAATAGTAGTAGTAGTTGGAGCAGTAGTAGTTGTATAAGTTGTAGTTACATTAGTTGAAGTAGTAGTTGTTTAAGTAGTAGTAGTAGTAGAAGTCGAAGTTGTAGTTTTTGTAATTGTAGTTGTAAAGGCTATATTAGTTGTAATAACATTAAGTCGTAGTTGTAGTAGTAGTTGTTGTTTAAAAGAAGTCGAAGTAATAGTTTTAGAAGTTGTAGTTGTTGTAGTAGTATTAGAAGTATTCATATTCGATATGAATTATCTACATACTACTTACATGCAGATCCTTTATTAAAATTGATGTGCATATATATTTTCAGATGGCGTTAGAGCGCATAGCATGTTAAATTCATCTCGGGGACTTGGATTTAGTGCTAAGGATATTGATCGAGATTTGTTTGATGACGTGGCATGTTCCATTACAAATGGCGATGGAGGTTGGTGGTTCTCGACATGCACTGATGTCAACCCCACAGGAATATACATGCGGCCAGGAACTACCGACGAGAGGTCAATGTTCAATTATAATATGGTTGGATACCTATCGATGAAAGAGATGGCTGGATGTTCAGGAGGCGCGTTTAGAACCAGAATAGTAATTCATAACCAACCGATTCAGCTATCGCTGCTCGACTCACTACATAATGAAAATTTAAGTAACCGACTCGGTTATCGCTGCTCGACTTACACCAGACTGAGAGTTTAAGTAATTAATCTTACACATGTATCTTTTATTAACGACCGACACTGTTTATTTCTCAAGCCAGATATATAATTTAAGTTATTCATCTAATAGTTGGATAAACGACCGACATTGTTTTCTACTGAAAGCCGAACGAAATGTTCAGTTGTACTTCTCGTCCGTTCGTTTACATATGAGGAAGGGCTTACATGAGTAAATCAAGCAATTTAGTATCGGCTTACTATAAATCATTGTGATTGATTTGGTATAATGTAAGACTGATTGCGTTTCAGAATTTTCACTGGGATAAATGAGCCGTCCCAAAACAGAAAACCAACATTTGTAGACTTTGCGAAAAGAATCGACCCAGATCAGCCTTAGCATGCCGCGCAGGATAACCCGGAAGACACTATTCACCAACTGTGAATTTTCTGTTTCAAGAATCATTGCTTTAAACCTCTTTTTCCAAGAGAGGGAATGTAGCGACCCGGATAAGCCTGTGCAGGCTGATATAGATCGATACATAGCGCATTGGTCACAATGTTGCTTTTTCTAGCGAGACGTCTCAAATGATAACTTTATACCTTTACTACAATGTTTTCAACATTTACTCAATTGTTATAATTGATATTTTTGTCTAGATGTTTCCAACGTCGTATGCTTCAGAATAGTTGTATGTTGGTATGGGTAAACCATTGAATAGGAACGCAACCAGTGTCTTGTAAATAATGGCATGTGTAATACTGGTGTGAGATAGCCAGGAAACGCAGGCATACAATTATTTAGTTTAGTTTAGTTTATTTTGATAATCTTGCATTGGGCATAACAAGCCCATCTGGATACATTATTACAGAAATGATACATTTAAGAAATCTTTTTGATAAGACAAACTGTTATGAACTACATGAATTTGAAAATATGTCATGGAATTGTCAATTCATCATAGGCGTCCGAATTTCTCAAAACATATCTCTTTATCGTCCATACGCTACTATAAAATGATCGTAGGATAATTTGGGGAATCCCACACGTGTTACTATAAATAGCTCATTCGTCCATATAGTGTAATAATAATTACAAGGTCATTAGTATTACACTATATGGACGTATATATGAGCTCTTTATAGTAACACGTGCAGGATTCCCAAATGAGCTTACTGTCATTTTATCATAACGTATAGACACTATAGAGATATAGAGAGACGTTTTGAGACATTTACAGAGGTAATTTGTATTTTCCGCATTTTTTGCTGTAATTGAAATTCGGACGGCTGTGGTTCAATCCTCCATCATATAAACAACATGATGTAAATATGAAGTTATGAGGAGACAGTTATTGATGTAAGCAACTTCAGAAAAAAACAAAAAAAAACCCAATCATTTGGTTGCAATACACAAGACAAAATACGGTTTTATTTTCACAAAACGCTTAACCGAAAAGCAAAGCGATCTGTACCAAAGTGTATCGAATTGTAACATATAAATGTATGTCCAAGTATTTTAACTAGTGAATATATATTGACAACAAGAGGCCCTAGAGGGCCAGTATCGCTCCACCAACATAAGGCAACAATTAAATCTCCAAACAGCCCCGCTCCTTGCTGGCCATGTTTTTTGACCAATCAACGTGGCTTGGAGAAATCTCATGGAGGAACCCAAGGAACATTTCTACAAAAATATTTGAAAATCAGCTAGACACTTTCGGAGGAAAATATTTTTTAAGTTTGCACTATAGCCATATGAGGCAAAATAGCCCCGCCCTCTGGCGGACATAGTTTTCGATCAAAACAAATGGCTTGAAGGAATCTGATAGAGGGTCACCCTAGGAACATTTCTACAAACATATTTGTAAATCGGCCAGACGCTTTCGGAGGAAAAGATTTTTTAAGTTTGCAAAATAGCCCCGCTCTCTGGCGGCCATGTATTTTGACCAATCAGCATAAATATATTTGACCAAAATATATTTGAAAATGAGGAGTTTTCACTATAGCCATATAAGGCAAAATAGCCCAGCCCTATGGCGGCCATAGTTTTCTAACAAAATAAATGGCTTGAAGGAATTAAATAGAGGGTCACCCTAGGAAAGTTTCTACAAAAAGATGAGAAAATCGGCATGACAGTTTCGGAGGAAAAGATTTTGCACTATAGCCATATTAGGCAAAATAGCACCGCCCTCTGGCGGCCATGTATTTTGACCAATCAACATGGCTTCAGGAAATATGTTAGAACAAGGAACATTTATACAACATTATTTGAAAAAGGTGTTACACGCCAACTCATCAATCAAACCCTCTAGTTATTCGATTGTAGTAATATTGAAATATTGGAATTGCTAATATTTCGGTTGCAAAATACATCAGCTATGTGACTTTACATCGCAAAATCATAGAACATATTGATTTATTTTATAATTTGTTATTTTCCTATATAATTATTAGTAGATGTAGTAGTGTTTTTGCGAATGTACATGTATTTTTTTATTCAATAATCCTTATTGTAAAATTGCGGTCACGCAATGCATATTTTATCAATTAACTTAAAGTAAAAACTATAAATGGACAGCTAAGTTATAATAGCGTTACGTCGTTCTGTATTGTATTTCGATGCATGGCCAATTGATATTTCGAGAGATTTTGTGAGATGCATTTTTACCAATTTTAACGCTCACCTGTTCGTTATAGTTTCACTTGCTTGATTTGCGTATGTAGAGTGTAGCATATTGGACCACGGAATCACGACATCCTTATGCAGACCACTGCACTCTGAATTACGTCAACACGATACGCTGCTGAATGTGTTCGTGGGCTTGTTTACACATCAATATTGGATGAAACAAAGGTACCATTCCTACATTTTTTTATGGCTACGCTCTAGATTAGGGACGTGTTTTATATTTTAAAATCATTATTCGACCTCAAAAGCCTATGTTATGTGTGATCAAAATGATCTCAGTTTTTGAGTTCCCACAACATACTTTTAATGAGTGCTGACAGAGATATCATGGAAGCAAGGAAACGTTACTGCTCTCTATCAAGACCTCTATATGAGTATATTTTCCCGATAGATGTATGCACATGTTAGGGGTCAATGAAGGAGTATTGAATCAATGTTCATTGAAATAACTCGGGGTTTTATCATGTTTATTTCATAGATTCACGCTCGGAACCCTGTCATTGTATATTATCCCATTAATGTAATTTACTCATTTCTATGTTATCGACAAACAGTCAAGTACGGAATTCTAGTTTGGAATGTAAATGTTGACCAATACTGCAATAAAGCAATGGAAAGGAGGGGAAAGTGGAGTTATTACTGATGTGCTTTAAAGCGTAACTTCTCTCTTGGCTGTGACTATCAACCTGTTATGCAAGACACTGTAGAAAATATCTGACCAATTCCCTTTTTGTCTTCATGTGATGCTGGCATTTGATGCTGAGACCTGGACATGTACAATGTATTGGCATGGTTAAAATATGTTATGGTAGTTATACTCCAGATAAGACTGAATGAGTCGACAGTGAGAGTTCACAAATCCTGACATGGATGTGTAACGCGTTACCTTGGTGTTAACACTAAGAGAACTCACGTTGATACTACGAGTACATCATGAATTCACGCTCGTGACCCTGTCATTGTATATAAGACCATTAGTGTTATTTTACTCATTTATATGTTATCGACACACAGTCAATTTTAAAGGTTAAATGTTGACATTTGTTGTAGGCTATTCTTAAAGGCGTGCGTGCTCATGTAGTATACATCTACAGATCAGATAAGAGCATTGCTAATGCTAATCTACATATAAGAGCTTCACACTATATCTAGGACATTGGCATCTTTGAAAGAGTAGGTTCAGTTCATTCTGCACATCTGCTCAGTCTTATCAAAATCAAAACACGCTTCTAACAAGTTTATATAAGTAATATTTACACATTATAGATATGCTTACAATATTACATAAAGACACGAACATTTAATTGAGATGAATAATTTACAATCATACAATTATTCAGTTAAACCCTAAATCAAATGATCCTTTGAAAGCACCTGAATAAACATATTTGATAACATGCATTGTGCGTTCCCCGGGAAGATATAGCATGATATGTATGTGTTGTTATTGTATACTTTGATATTCCCCCTTCTTGTTGTCATTTGAACAAAGGATTCAATATCATTTGATATTGCACGGGTTGATATTGTACTGGAATCTTTTTCACGTGACGCTAAGGACACATAACCACTTTCGCTGTCAAAGAGACGCGCCATCTGTCATTCGATGTAAACATGGATGTTGATTCCGGGAACGGTGTTTTGCTTACTGACGCTGTCTTCAAGGAACTTGTAGAAACATAATTGGATGTATCAGTCTACAGACGTGATCTGCGCAAGGTCTGGAGGAAGGTGGTTCCAGTTGCTGATAGTCCTAGTTAAAAATTGAGCTTATACTGTTCGTAGTACAGTGTTTTGTAAAATCGATAAACATACACAAAACCCAATCTGGTCTATTTATAGCCTTTGCTTTGTTTGTAAATACCTACTTAGTTTCTGACTTTATAATGTGACGTGTAGATCAATACACTACTGCTCGATTGTAAGGATGTACGCTCCAAGGTTGTTTTGTTTGTTGTTGACTAGCTGCTCGCCAAATAGTTAATTATTCACGGGGAGAGGGTAAACAAAATCAAATAATGAATTGACGATCTAATATTAATATCTTAATTAATTGTAAACAAAGAACAGATTACACTTACATGCAGTCTGGATTAGTTTACATTGTTCATTTTCGTTCACTTGGATAAAACCAAGGAAGTAAAGCAGTCTAGGCTGTAAGGTCGTTTCACAATTCAGACACGATTCTACAGTAAAGAACACAAACAAAGGATATACACTATTTTGACATGTATTTTAATACCTCCAAACAAATTGATATATAAATTGTCTGATAAAGACACACATTGCTCCAAAAAATGCACATCTATGAAATATGATCTAAATAAATATATTTATGTTTGGCTGTCAAATTGTCTTCAAGGTTCTATGAGGTAACAACACTAATATCAGACTGCATCTGCATTGATTGGGTTTTACACTGGTGACAACTGCCTTGTGGCTTGTTTACCCGGAGCAAAGCATTTATCTTGTTGTTGTATTTTTACAGCCGAGTCCCAGTAGTCAGACATAGGTTGTCAATCCTTGGGTTGTGCTCAGTCAACATTCTTTAAGATATTTGACAGAAGTAAATGGGACAAGCGTCACTTGTTAGATCAATGGGCTGATAGTCCGTGTGGAAAATCAACCTGTCGCTTGGAAAGCAGTTGTTTGGAGAGCTGGTATTATGAAGCCAAGAAACAAATGGATAGGTGAACGGGCCACTGTGATGTGACTTGAACATTGATAAAAACTGCTTTAAACCCCAATCAATCAATGTATTTTTATAGTGTTCCGAGTGGGGGCGATGACGATCATGTGGAATTTATGCAAACAGATCAATTTCATGATGTTGAAAGAAGAGATACTGTTGAAGCCACAGAAAACACCAGTCAACAGGTACTTTTAACCCTTTTCCCACAAATACGCAGATTTTATTAGTCGCCGGGCAGAAGCCTGCGACTTATATTTTTGATAGCTTTTCAGAAATCACATGGGAGGATGCATTATTATAAGAAAGAAACAAATTTAAATGATTTGAACATATTACAATTGTGGTTATGACACATCTAACATGAAATAAATAATCAATTTTTTAGGGTTTTGCAGTTTCTTTATTTTGACTCACATTGATGTTTTCAACTTATTTACGAAGACAAAAAGTGTCCCTGTTAGACTTACTGCATGTCACCTAAATGTGTCAATTATCGAGATAAAAATCAAGTCGAAATATCCTTTGCATGGCAATTTTAACTTACTGAATGTTTTGTTTATGTCCAATTTAAGAGATGTCTTGATTTAAATAATATGCATTTAATTCTGTTAAATAATTCATGTTTATAAAATAGGAACTGTTTCTATGCTAAATATAGCAGCTGTTGTGTTGTCGGTTCGTGATCTCTAATATCGATTTAC
>JAUELF010232412.1:0-13405 GCA_031471495.1 Clinocardium nuttallii
GAAATTGCACAAAACGTGCAATTTCTCCTTTTTACACAATGTTTTCCACTTTTAGTCATAGGTTATCCATTCAATTATAGAGATTTTCTAAATTTTGACAAAATATGGTCAAAGTCGTGTGCTGCAGAATTGTCGTATGAGGGAAAGGGTTAAACTCTGTTCATTATTATTTTGCTTTCATTTAGAGTGAGTTTCTAAAAAGAAATTGGGTAGGTTTTCAAAGTCGTCTGCTGCAGATTTGTTGTATGTTGGAAATGGTAAACATAATCCAAAAGTAGTGTTAATCTTGTTTGGATACAATTAATTTGGCATAGATTTTACTTTGAGGTTCAATCAGCTTTGGTGTTGTTTCAAAGAAAGGATTATGCTAATAAGCCATATAGGCTTACTGCCACGCCCCCAAGCAATCAATGTATTTTTATGAGCTTTTGTTAACACTCCTTCCCCTATTTATTCATCTTTTACCCCTTCATATGGCTGCAGTTTTTAATCTCATGACAGTGTTTTCGATTGTGAAAAATATGCAAATATAATAAATAGGAAGTCTTTCGATTTTACTTTTGTTGCTGTGGCTATTTAATAAGATATCGTCTCTTCAGTATAAAATCAAACATTTCTCTGAACTTAACCAAGATAAAAAGTAGGTAAGTATGCTAAGGATTTTGAATTTATTGTATAGACTTTTAGTCTACATACATTACCAATCAGTCTGCTGGAATAATTCTTTCCCACATACAACAAACCTGCAGCAGACGTCTTTGAAAATATCCAGGCCAAAAATAGGAAAACTATAAATGAAAGTATGATTTTTAATACAATTTATCTCTTTCCCTCATACAGACGCTTTTTGACGCCTCTGCAGCAGACGGTTTTTTGAAAACATAGTGACAAAAGAAGAAATTGCACAAAACATGCAATTTCTCCTTTTGTCAAAATATGTTCAAAGTCATCTGCTGCAGAATTGTCGTATGAGGGAAAGGGTTAACCCTTTCCACAACACAACAAAACTGCAGCAGACAACTTTGAAAATATACATGTAATACATGGAAAAAATATCTGTAAATTAAATAAGGCTATAAACTTTTTAATAGACTTGAAAACTTGCTGCAAAAGGCGAAATTGCTCATAATGATAACAAGCAACT
Source organism: Clinocardium nuttallii (assembly GCA_031471495.1). Classification (NCBI taxonomy): domain Eukaryota; kingdom Metazoa; phylum Mollusca; class Bivalvia; order Cardiida; family Cardiidae; genus Clinocardium; species Clinocardium nuttallii. Next base: position 1,145 of record JAUELF010232412.1, read on the forward strand.
TCTCATTTGCCACAATGTTTTCAAAAACCAGTCTTCTGCAGATTGATGGTTTCATGCAAAACATCTTTAACAAGATGTAGTTACAACTGTTTTGCGTGAAGCCCTGGACTGATTGATGCTTCTCAGCTGAATGGATCTGAACAGGGTTAATTATACCTATTTTCATTTAAGGCGGCTGCTGCAGGAGTCAGAAGGGGCCTATATGAGGGAAAGGGTTAATTATACCTATTTCATTGAAGTCTGCTGCTGCAGAGGAGGTCAGAAAGCGTTTATATGAGGGAAGGGGTTAATGTGATTTCCCTGTAGCTTCAGGGTAAAAGTACATCTCTACCTAATTGAATGTTCCCCCGAAATATATTGTAACATTAGATGATATTCCTCTCTAAGGCACCAATAAAACTGAAGATCTCTGTTTAACAAAACACATAAAACCATTCCAAACATATGGGTTTTTACCCCCTTCTCTTTGAGAGAAAATTAATAGCAACTGGAAAGCCATAAAGAAATTGAATAATCTGAAAATGACTGAGCTGAACATCATACAAATCAATCCAGGAGTAATTCACTTGAACTGGATAAGTAGTAGCTTTAATACTGTTGGAATATGGTATAAATATTCATCATTTTCTTATGATCGATTTTTTCCAACATTATTTCAATTACCGGTATATCACAGTTGCATATTTTTAAAGCCTTTTCTCTAAAAGAAATACTGTTTGCAATATAATTATTTTCCCTTGAAGACTGTCATAGAGCTGAACATTCAGTTAGTTACATACAAACTCTTGATTATAAGAGTCCATGTTTTGCCAGCACTCTAAGATAAGGAGTGTTTTGCTTGTTCTAAAAACCCTTATTTTATCTGCTATACCTATGTTGTGGGTACTCAAAAGAATCGTCTCAAGTACCCACAACATCAGGTTTGGTTGAATAATAAGAGAGTAATTGTGGGGAAAAAGAGCTGATAACCCCTCCTTATCTGGACCTCTGTTTCGCTCTAAATTATACTTATATCTTTAACAGACAGACATTAAACAACCTAATAGACTAATAGAGTTAAAAACAATATGACAAACAGAGAAACTTCTCACCATGGGCAAGTGTGTATAAACAAACTTGTACATAAAAGCATTTAATAATGAAACTGCTGAATAAATCGCATAAAATATTAAATCATGAAGGAAAGGTTAACAGCCTGCAGACTGAAGCCATAGAAAATTTGTAATTATGCCAGTCATCTGGGCAGAAAACGTTATTTTCCATAGAATCATTATTTTACACCCAATATATTTTCTCATAACGTTCACATAAACAGCAATTAAAGCTTCATATTAACTCTTACCCACATACAAAAAACATCAGCAGACAACTTTGCAAAACATATGTAAGCAAAAAAATGGAAAATCTTAAAATATATTAGATAAAATCATGGGGTTTAGTATGGAAACATGAAACATTCAAATGGGAAAAAAAATGTTGTGATGACCAAATTCCCCGGAAATCAGAAATCATTGGACTCCAGCCTGTTCAATAGATTTTAAAAGAGAGACTTATAAATACAGTTTGGTAAACACCATATAAATGATTTACTCAAGACAATTATAAAAGACAGCCAAGAATTCAGGTACAATATGATATCGTTTTTGTTTTTTGAGGAATTTCCTCTGTTTTTCCATGCATTCTTACTGCCATATCAACTTGTGATAAACAGTTCATCTGTGATGAATTGCAAGTCATTACTTTGTTTTTTAGTAAGGTAATGTAAGTAATAATTCAAAATCATCTTGAATTTTAACTCTTCAAAATAGCCGCTGAACAGGTATGATGAAGACAAAAAGCAATCAATCCTGCAAAGGCTGCAGAAAAAACTTGATGTTTCCAATTAGCTGTTATATCTTTAATCTTTGTCTGCAATCAAAATAATATTTGGACAAGTATCTTAGAAAATTACTTATAGAAAGGTCATCTAGATAATTCACACTACCAGTATTTCCCCCTACAGAAAATCAAACTTTTAAGGATCCCACCCAGTGGGCCATCATACTGGTGACCGGGATCCCGGTGACTCAGGGATCCCAGTGAAAAAGGCATATCAATCCCACCCGTATCATCTAGAATTGATCTACAACATAATTCAAGTACACTTTTAGAATATTTCTACTCAGTCAATTTAATTAAATTAATGACTTTGTATTTTTTAACTCAGTCTGAATCACTTATACTTGATCCATTCTGAAGAGAAATAAGGACAATTAAAGAACACTTCTAGCACCTTTTTTTTTTTAAATAATTACAACAACAACAACAGGAAGTTGACATTTTAAATTTTCAAAATGGATGACAATATGACATGTTAAAATTCAGGCAACGTTTTCAAAAAACAATCAGCTATAATGGGTTGTCAACAAATATTATGTACATTATATATACATATAGTGATTTGTTAATAACTTTTCTACTCATTCTAATGATAAAAGCAGATAAAAAAACAAAAAATAAAGATTTACAAACACAGAGTTTATTCAGAAATGGCAATGTATTTCAACCTTGGCCTGGAAACACTTGACAGGCAAAACTTATGTTAAAGAATGTTTATTCAGTGATTTAAATTGAAATTCATCATCTTTGGTGATAACTCTTGTAACATGTTTTTTTTTCTGGAACACTTTTAGGCTATAGGCTGCAAGTTCCAGGCCCTGGCGTTTTCAGTTAATTTTGTAATTTAGTACAATGTCTCTGACAACCCATTACAACAAAGTCATGCCAAGTAAATCAAACCGGGATCCCAATGGGATGTCATCATTTCAGTGGGATGGTAATTAATCCCAGAGGAATACTGGTGACTGGGATCCCATTGAAAATTGCATATTAATCCCACCCTTACCCAGTGGGATCCCACCATCATCCCAGTGAGAACCTGACAATTTTCCCAGTCGTCCAGCACACATTACAAAGAGTACCAAATATAAGAAAAGTTATATCATTCAAAGAACAAGAAAATAATAATATAATTGTATATGAAAATCAGATACATTTATAAATAACAATGTCTTCCCTTTCTCATACTATTTAAAGTGTCTAAGACAAAAGATTCAGAACAAGCAGACGATGATTATTATTAAGTCTTTCATTGGTCACATGATTTAACAGAACTTAAATAGTTTTCAATGTTCTTACTCTGAAAATTTAAGGAAAACCCAGCCAACCACTTCCTGTAATGGTCACGTTTTCCAACGGATCAAAAACAATTTCAACTAACTTGGTAGAGGGTCGGTCACCCTAGGCAGATAGTAGTATTTACACCATATGTTTGTTCAAGACTTCAAGGAACAACAAAAAATTAAATAAAAGCAAAATACTAATCTCTGAAATAGTTATGCTGATCTTTAACTGATGTAAGTATTTAAACTTGGCATGCTTCATCTTTGGAACATCACTTTGAACAGATGCCTTATTGCCATTCTTTTGATGTCTTAATTGATATTTTAACTTGTTTTCAGAACCAAACATTTCAAAAACGTTCTACTTGAATAAAGGTAATTTTAACCATTTCCTGCATTCAACAAATCTGGCCAGTATTTTCGGACAAGAAGATTTTATAGTCTTTACTAAATACCATAAATACTGTGGCGGCCATGTTATTCAATTGATCAGAATTATTTGAACACAAATGATAGGGGGTCAACCAAGGAACATGACTGTGTGCTATATTATTTTCAAATTGGGTCAGAATTTTTGGACAATATTTTTTTTTAAATTTTGGCATTTTTGGCAGCAGACGACTTATGAAAACTGTGAACTTGACAAAAGGGGAAATTGTTCAAAACAAGCAATTTCTCCTTTTGCCACAATAATTACAACTTGTTTCAGTAATTATATAAACCTACAATAATAATGTAGAGATTTTTCATTTGTTTAGTAGACATTTGTAATGTCGTCTGCTGAAGACTTGCTGTCAGAAAGGGTAAAACATGTCTGTCCAGTGAGCTGGGATGTACCAATATTCTGCATAACCTATGTGAGTGAGCTTAACACAGCTTATCTATAATTAGTTCCTGTATCTATTTACTGTTTCTTTCAAAGCAGAATAGATCTACTTACAGGAAACCAGCAATCTGATGCCAGTTTAATTAAGATATTGGTGCAGACATGATTTCACATCCTTGTATCACATCAACACTATCCACGTCCGCAGATACATTCTGGTGCATCTGCAGCAAACAACTTTTGAAAACAATGAGACACATGTAGTCTATCCCAATAATCATTCCATCATTTTTAGGAACATTTCCATATATTTGCCTAAACATGTAAATGTTTTCTAAGCTGCAGATTTGAGAGAATGGGTTAACCCTTTCCCTTATATAGACGCTTTCTGACGCCTCTGCAGCAGACGGCTTTTTGAAAACATGGTGACAATAGAAGAAATTGCTGAAAACAAGCAATTTCTCCTTTTGCCACAATGTTCTACACAACTGCAGTGGACAACTTTGAAAACATTAACTCAAGATATGGACAATCTCTATTTGTGAGAGTTCAATTATATAATAGAGCTGAAAACATTATGGCAAATGGAGGCGTCTGCTGTATAGATGCGTCAGAAATAATGCACCTACAAGTAGGAAAGGGTTTGAAATGTATTGTAAGCAGTAAGCATGACTGTTGATTTACTGACAGCTGCTTCAAGTGTTACAGATGAGCCCCACTTCCATCATTATCCATTATTACAATAATAGAACCCATTCTTCAGATGAGCTATTTCCACCATTATTCTTAACTTAAACAAGTAAAATATAACAGACTCCTCAGAAACCACTTGAGTATTATTACTGAAAGGTACTCTCGCAACATTAAAACCAAATGTCCCATCAATAGCTACAATGGCAACATACTCTTAAACCATTTCCCAAATTTAACTAGTCTGACATCTTCTTAGAAATAATCTTAGCAAAACAATGGAAAATCTCTGTAAAAGAAAGCATATTTATTGGATAGATTTGAAAGAACATTGTTGCAAAGGAACATTTCCTGATTATGAACAACTTTTCCTGTTGTCACATTGTTTTCAAAACCTGATTCAGCGGCTGCATTTGGAAAAGATATATATATATATATAGTTAACTTAAAATGGAGTTGCCTAAAACACACTCTGTGTATCGGACAGAATTTTGGGATCTATGAGTTTATTTTTAAACATCAAGTGTTTTGTTTCTGCCTTGCAGTCAGGTTAAAATCTTCATACAAACTGCAAAGGAATGTTTTGGAAGCAAACTTTAGCAACACAAAAGGGGAAATTTTCCATTGAACCATAATCCCCCAAACATCAAATTGGCAACTAACAACTGTGAAAACATGACTGCCTCATGAGAGATATTTGCTTTTACCACAATGTTTACAAAACTTTATAAGTCTGTTGCAGATGTGTTTGTAACTTTGAAAGGTTTAAGGTAACCGTCTTCTTTCCTCTGTCAATCCAGGGGTTGTGAGTTTGAACCCAAGCTCGGCCAACATTCTTTCTACATGTGACATTTAAGCGCCATGTAGTCTTCCACAAATGGGCTAACAGTCTTTGTGGAAAAGCAGCCAGTTACTTGGAAACAAACTCCGCTTGGTCACCATTCTTGTCAATGGTTGGTCAAAAAGTAATTGTGAGTCACTTCCCCCATTTGTTTTTTGATCAATCAGCTTAACTTGTATCAAGCTGCATTATAATGATGACAATTTGTACAGACCAATTAGAAGATAATCAGGATACAATGTGTAACAGAAAAAAATCAACATCTGCTTCTGAGAACTCCAAGCACAGAAAACATCCATCTTCTAATGAAACTCTAGAATAGTTGATTATTCCCCTCCCTCTCTTTGATATTAGCCATGTTTTGGCAGAGTGTGTTTCTCCACAAGTTGTATCAACTTTACTTTATTACCTCACAGGTATTTATTTTTTATTCTGTCCTGTAAGCTATAGTTAATGGCAAATGGTTACTTAGTCTATATACCCTTCAGGTTTTACTTGGAACTCACACTTTTGACTCTGTGTACATGACCGATTAAACAAGTAAAAAGAGAGACAATGCACAAGACAGCGGTCAGCTTAACTTTTTCCAGTAATCAGGGGTGTAGAAATGGGGAGGGAGGCTGTAAAATCACCCTGGTATTTAAGCATTCTTATTGGGTTAGACTCTTTAACACCTGGCTATTTTAAGAATTTACCTTGCTTCTTCAAATCATTTCTACAACCTTAAGTAATGTTGACAAATATGTTTCAAAAAGTTACTTCTATATTTCCAAATGTTTAATAGTTTTTTCAGATGTATTAACACTTTCCCACATAGAACAAATTTGCAGCAGACGACTTTGAAACCATCTTGGGTAGCTGATTATGATATTTCTTTAATTAAAAGGGAAAATTTAATCATTAAAAGCATTTGAAAACATTGTGGCAAAAGAGAAATTTCTCGTTATGAGCAATTTCATCTTTTGTCACAATGTTTACAAAAGTCTGCTGTAGAGGTGTCAGAAAGCGTTAAAAGGAATTTGCCTTGGCTGAGTGGGTAGTGTCGAGAATTAGAACCAGGCGCGGCGGTCATGGTGGAGTTACCCTTTAGGCAAGGCACATTTCCTAGTTATAAGTCCTGGTTTACCAAGAGATCATAAATAAGTGAATTATCACCTCGATATAACTGAAATCATGTTGAAAATGGCGTAAAACAACAATGACACAAATAAACAGTCATTTTAAAAGATGTAAAGACGGAAAACCTAAGCATAGCAGGAAAGTGTTAACCCTTTCGCTCATAAGACAATTCTGCAGCAGACGACGACGACTTTGAACATTTATTGTCAAAAAATTGAAATCTCTATTATTAAATGGATAACCTATGACTAAAAATGGAAAACATTGTGGAAAAAGGAGAAATTGCTCGTTTTGAGCAATTTCTTTTTTTGTCACTATATTTTCAAAAAGCAGTCTGCATGCTGCAGAGTTGTCAGAAAGCGTCTATATGGGGGAAAGGGTTAAACAAATGTATAACCTAATCCCTACATCCTCTCAGTCGTTACTCTTCATTCTTCAATACAAAACATAGCTTACATAACCCGCAGTTATAACAAACACATGTACAATCCTAATGACATCATTTTCTGGATATCCCACTGGAAAAACCCATTATCACATCCATTAAAATCTAAATGTCAATTTTCTTTTTCTAATTCAAACTTAAAGCATCTCTCAGACATTTACCATCAATTATTGCCCTAGAAGAAAATATATTACTAAGCATACAGCCAGGGTTGCAGAAAATTGATGATAAAACATTATCTATCGCCAAAGCTAATAAAAGAATTGAAATGAACAAATTTACATAGACACATTACCAGATTGCAATTCTAAGGATTGTCTGCTTCAATAATTTACAACTTTAAACAGAGACTTGTTGACACATAAGCTTAAGTTGACTTTTGAAAACATTGCAGATCTTTGGCACATATATTTCAAAGTCATCTGCTGCAGATTTGTTGCATGTGGGAATGAGTTAAAAATATATTATAATGACATTGGACAAAAAAGCACTTTCGATGTGGTCTAAAACTGCAGAGGCATCTTATATCACCTGCTTAATAGCCGAGCTGAGTTTAGTAAATCATTGACCCAAATGTCCTAAAAATGTCAGTCACTTGAACATGGTACACACCTTTTATTATCATGTGGGGGTATTTTTATCACCAATTATCAGTTCCAGAAAAACAATGTTAATCCAAAACACAACCGTTACCCATTTCAACATTCAGACACTAATAATTTTGATGCATCTTCAGTAGGCAACTTTTCAAAACAATTTGTAATGAGTGATTTTCTCTTTTTGCTACAAATAAATTAACTCAATAAATGATTATACATTCATAATAACAAGTTTTCAGGTTTTTGATGCCTTCACAGTTCTCTAGCTGCTGTAGATGTGTTACTGTTTGCACCAAAGCAATTTGCCTAAACAAAACAAAGGCACCAAAAAAACATTTTCAGGTCAATGTCAACATCACATCCAGACAAAAACTCAGAGGAGAATAATTCAAAGAAAATAACTATTCCCAACAAATATGCTAAAAGTACCTGATTGAACAACAGGGAAGTACAATACTCTCCACCTTCCTGTTGATGTTTTCTCCACTACACAACTAAATGGAACCTCACCATAAATCAATTATACTTATCACACAGATTCAGTACTTTTTGTCTTTGATCTGACTATACACTATCAAGACCCTATAACAACAGAGCTTATCTGATGATCATCATGATCATATTAAATGTGGGGCTTCATACAAAATGGTTAAACAGTCTAACAACCTATTCTAAAGACCAACTTGGAACTTTAAGTAATATCTTAGAAATTACTCATTTTCTGCATAAATGCATGACCCTGCAGCTAAAGATCACCTGTGAACAAAAGACCGGAATGTTCTGTTGCCATGGGAAGTCTTTATACAAAGTTTGTACTGTAGCTGGTGCAATAAGAACTAACAACTATTTTGTTTGAAGCTATTTTCTAAATGTTGAATTTCCATCCATTTTTTTTTCAACTCTTGGTTATATACTTTTATTATAAGAAGGAATTAGAAGTGACTTTTGAATCCTGTTCTAATAAGTACCACCATAAGGGTTTGGGACATGTAAATAACACTATCATTAGGGAGGGGGGGGTATCAAATGAAATCTGTAAAATTGAAAAAAACTCTGTGGCTAATGAAGATACATGTATTGCTAATTATGTTTTCAATATTTTTAGAGTCTTCTTCTGCAAGTGTGTGTAATGTCATCTGCATTTGGAAAAGTGTGAATAGAAAGAAGCCTGTTCATCATCACAATACAATATAATGAATAGAGGTGTATGATTCCACTGAAGAGCAGTCAACTGCCAATCAGTTTGTCTTGTTTCCTCAATCATCTACTGATCAAATTGAGATCAAATACTGTCTTAATTATCCTGGACATATGCCTGTCTACCGTGCAATATCCAGATTGAAGGACCAGTTTTTGGTATGTCCACACATTTGAGCCGTCTAGCGAGAAAATCAACATTATGATCTCTGCTAAAGTATCAACCCATATCAGCCTGCACAGTCTGTGCACACTGTTCCGAGCAGACACGTACATTCAGTCTCAGGGGGATAGATGTACATGTATTAAAGTACACTGGGGTTTTGAGTTTGAACCCTAGCTAGTCCAACATTCTTTCCAATATTTTACAAAAGTCAATGCCACAATTAAGTGCCTTACATTTTTAACTTAACCATTGGGCTAAATTAACAGTCTATATTAAGGAATTATCAGTAACCAGCCAGTTTCTTGGAAAGACTGTTGTGTGGAATACTGGTGTGACAAAATCAGAAAATACATGGGAAGCTGAATTTGGCTGCCATGATATGAATGATAAACTGCTGAAATAGGGGTAAAACCCATTTCAATCAACTTTGGGAGACCTCAAATAAAAAAAGAACTCTGACATACTAAGTCAGAAATTACCTCTTGTAATCAGTGAATGAATGTATATGTATCTAGAAATATAATAATGTACAGAAATCCAATTTCTCTCTTCGAAAAAGCAAATGTTTGTACATATTATCTTAATATACTGTTTCAGGATTTTCTACTAGGAAAAAACATGTGTCACAAACCAATAGATATGTAAGTGAACTTGTGACACTGACACATACAACACAGAAAAGTTATGACCCCTAAATATAAGGCTATGTGTATAAGTGATCTTCCAACATTTTAATATATAATTAGCAACAGACAACTTATTGAATCAAGAGTCAAAAAGAATCTGTATGTGAGAAAGATTTATTCATATCTGCATGACGTACAGATGCTTTTTAACGCCTATTTTGCAGGTTACTTTTAAAAACATTAAGTGGCAAATATATCACTATTATTTGTTTTAAACACTTTTCAGGAATTATACGGTCCATAATATTCATGAGCAATTTCTTCTTTTGCCACAAGGTTTTCAAAAGACGTCTGCTTCAAGGGGCGTCAGAAAGCATCTGTATGAGTGAAAGGGCTAAAGTGAACGCCTTTCTACTTCCAGACACTTTTTGATGCATTTTCAGGATACAACATCAGAGTATAAGTGCATCTGCAATGTGGGAGAGAGTTAAAAGAGAAACTTTGTTGATAAAGGTATAAAGGATTCCATGATAAAGGATCTCAGATTTTTATCATAACTACTATCATTCCCCCTGGCTTGTTGCTGGCATTTTCCTGCCTTATGTCTTAGAAATCCTTATCCCTTTGTGCTCTCGCTACTTATAGAAATAAATAAAACAAGAATGTTTCTTCAATAACTGTTTCCCACATACAACAAATCTGCAGCCGACAACTTCATATATCTTAGGCAAAAATATGGAAAGTCTCTAAAAATGAAAGTAAACCTTTTCTAGAGTGTCAACTATATTTTGGCAAAAGGAGAAATTTCACTAGACCAGCATACATAGAACTGACTTCCAACCCAGTGAGACCAGCAGATTTCAATAATTTGTTTGACAATCAGTTCTTCTTTTTCTCACATAATGTTTGCATTTGTTCAATTTGTTAAAAACTTCCAATTGTATATAGATCAAGTGTCGATCAGTAACTTTCCTTCCAATGTTTTTAACCCTTTCCCTCATAATTATAGGCCTTTTCTGATGCATCTGCAGCAGACTGCTTTTTGAAAACATAGTGACAAAGAAGAAACTGCTCAAAACGAGCAATTTTTCCTTTTGACACAATGTTTTCCACTTTGTTTCATAGGTTAATTATCCATTCAATTATAGAGATATTCCATTTATTGACAAAATATGTCCAAAGTCGTCTGCTGCAGAATTGACGTATGAGGGAAACTCAAAGGGTTAATATTTAAGAATTTATAATTGCACAAGTTCAGTATCTGTTTTCAAACCAAGAAGCATCAAGGGAAGCATTAATACATGTTACAGGGTAAAGTGTCGAAGAGTTACCAAGTTCACATTTTTTCATAGGGAAATAATATTTTTTACCACACCTGTTCAGCTTGTTTTTTGAAAGATAGCATCAGTTTTGAAACATGAAGGATTCCAAACGTATATATATGCCTATGGGTATCTATTTAGCATAGAATCTTTATTGTTTCCAAGGCAAGTTATTTGTTTATAAACTCAAACCTGAATGCCTAAATAGGCAGCGACCCAAGAGAGAGCCAAAATATGGATGCTGAACAAAGGTGACTGCTTAATACAAGTCAAATAAAGAAGAAAACGGTTTGTTTTTTTGGCTCATTTCTTTTTTTCCCAATTTGTTTTTTCTAAGATATCTGCAGCAGACGACTGTCTGTAGGTGGGAAAGGGTTAATAACATGAAGGAAAGTGTCGAAATGTGATGAATTAAAAACATCTTTTCTAAGACCATAACCCTTAATTTACCTCATAATTATAGACGCTTTCTGACGCCTCTGCAGCAGACGGCTTTTTGAAAACATAGTTAAATATATACAAAAGAAAAAATTGCACAAAACGTGCAATTTCTCCTTTTGCCACAATGTTTTCCACTCTTAGTCATTATACGGTCTTCTATTCAATTAAAGAGATTTTCCATGTTTTGACAAAATATGTTCAAAGTCGTCTGCTGCAGAATTGTTGTATGAGCAGACGAATTTGAAAACATTTAGGCATACAATCATAAATATGAATATCAAGAAATGAAAGAATAATCGAGTTCAAAACACACAAAAGGATAAATTGCTCTATATAAGCCCCTCATCATTCACAAAAAAAGATACTGCAGATACCTCAAAATCTGTCCGCAAGCCGGAAAGGGTTATAGAAATGGAAACGAAGCCATGCTAAAAAGAAAATTACTTCTGAAATGTTGCATTCAATGTTTTTATATGGAATCCAGGAAGTCACAGAAGGAGGTGTCAATATTCAATGGTGTTTTTGCCTCTGATTACTTTAACATTCATGACAGTGAGAATCTTGAATCTGCAGCTAGGTCTCAGAATGGGAAGGCAATGATTCCCAGGTCTAAAGATAGAGAGCAATATTAGTAATAAACATGTCTTTGCTAGCCCAATTCCCTCATACGATGACAATTTTGCAGCAGTAGACTTTGGACATATTTTATCAAAAATTGGAAAATCTCTTTATTGAATTGATAACCTTATAATGACTAAAGGTGGAAAACATTGTGGCAAAAGGAGAAATTGCACGTTTTGTGCAATTTCTCCTTTTGTCACTATGTTT
>JAUELF010232433.1:0-13400 GCA_031471495.1 Clinocardium nuttallii
CGGGGCTTACATGGCTAAAATGAAGAAAAAAAATCAGGTGAGCGATCCAGGGCCATCATGGCCCTCTTGTTATAAAGTTGTACGACATGATTTTGAATTTGCATGTTTGACGGATGAAAATACATAAAGGAAAGAACTGTATTTAAAATCATTATGGGAAAAAGAGCCATACATCTGCGGATAAAACCAAGGTTGCTTTCTACAAACAGTTGGCAACATTGTTCGACTATAGCGATATTTTCAACAATTTATTCTATACTTCACACATCGGCAAAAATTGACGGTTTATTTGAACTGGACGATACATGGGATAATTTGGCCATATTTGTTCTTGTAAAATGTATACAAATTATTGTGATGATATCACTTTTGAAGTGATGTATTAACTGATGCCATGCACGCGAGTGGTTGATTTTGTTACTGCAAACAAATTCATACATATTGTCCCGAATCAGTTGTTCCTGTCTTTTCCGAGAAGTCATATAAAACAAATAAATTAGAGAAGTTGTGGGATAACAAATTGATCGATTAGTAAATCGGGTTTAAACGCCGATTTCAACATCTTTCAGTCGTATCACGGCAGCCAGTTAACCCCTTCCCTCATACGACAATTCTGCAGCAGACGGCTTTGGATATTTTTTGTCAAAAAAAATCTCTATAATTGAATAGATAACCTATGACAAAAAGTGGAAAACATTCTGGCAAAACGTTTTGAACAATTTCTTCTTTTGTCACTATGTTTTCAAAAAGCCGTCTGGTGCAGATGCGTCAGAAAGCGTTTATATGAGGGAAAGGGTTAACCTACATGTTTCCATGTGTTTCCTGTTTTTTCCACATCGGTGCATCACAATCGAGTTTCCAAGCAACTGATACGTTTTCCAGATAAACTGTTAACCCAATGGTTGAATATGACGGATGTCGCATTGACTTTTGTCAAACGTCGGAAATAATTATTGCCGAGCTTCGGCCCGAACTCATAACTCCTTTGATTAGCAAGGAATCTGCTGTGGTCGATTGGTTAGCGTCGGGGATTTCGAAACCGGTTGTCCCGGGTTCGATCCCCGGTCGCGGCACTACGGTCATGGTGGAGTGCCCTTAAGCACGGCACATTTTCTAGCCTAGTACTGGTTTGTTTACCCAGGGATCATGGACTGTCGCCGCGATATACCTGAAATAATGTTGAAAGCGGCATAAAACCTTTATAAATCAAATTGATTAATAGCCCGGTTGCCGACTAAAGTACCATGAATCAGTACCAGCTGTGTTAAATATAGACAAGACGAATGTTTGACGCAAAGCATCAAAAAGAAGTCGCACTATTTCGTTGCACACGAAGAAACAAAATAAAAGTACATTTAAATCAACAAACTTAAGAACATTTTAATCTGAAGTTAGTAATGCAGATATCAGTATTTGATGATTTTATTATTATGCAGGATATTTAACCTGGCAGGGTCTGTGTTTTAAGTGAATGAGATGATCTAGAGTTAAACTGATCATTAAAAGAGACATATACGAAATTTTAATTTGTAACGAAAACGAAAAAAATATAATCAACTATTTGTATTGGACACACGCCCTGTTATGATATTTTTCTGTCAAATAATGCAGACACGCAGGAAATCTATTTTTGTTTTGTATCGGTAAGTCATAAACGTGGATAAGGGTTAAAACATTTACCACATAAAACAAATCTGCAGCAGACGATTTTGAAATTATCAAGTACAAAATATAGAAAATCATTATAAATGATAGTATGATAATTAAAAAGTGTTGACATTATTGTGACAAAAGCAAATATTGCTCATTATAAGCAATTTCTTGGTTTGCCACATTGATTTCAATGATGTTTTTGCCTGTAGACTTTGAAATCATCAAGTACAAAACATAGATAATCTCTACAAATGATAGTAAGATAATTGAAAAGAAAGTCGTCTGCTGCAGAAAGGTATATTCAGTACTCGTATGTGGGAAATGGTTAACACCGTAAAAGGAGAAAAACTAAGCTTATTATGAGCAAATCTGAACACATGTGTTTTTCCAATATAAGTGATAATGCTTACTCAATAGTTCTGTGTTTGTCTTGCTTCTTGCTGCTAAGTGGCATACATATATTTCTTTTTGTTATAATGTTGAGGATTTGCACAGTTTTTAACATTATTTCCGTTACACCAAGGTCGCTTAATCATAATGTTAGTACTGCGCCCTGCTCTCCGCCCCGACTGGGTATCACAACCAAGACGCCGGTTATAAATCCCCGACGCTAACTATGAAGGATTCCGACAAATGCTGTAGAACAAAAAGGCTGGTGGCTTCTCTGTCGGCAATGTCTGGTTCCGTGACAATTGAATGCTCAAGTGTAAATAATAATAATCCAGGGATATCAATAACACGTTGTCCTAATTTCTGAATTATAATGGTATTATTAACCCTGACAACCCTGGCAATGTCATGAGAGCGAATTGGCAACTAAGAAACCCGGGTCGGCCCTAACTAGTTTTTTTAACACGTACTCTCATACAAACGTTTTCGATGCCACTACACAAACCGACTTTTGAAAACATTGCGAGCAATTTCTCCTTTTGGCCCAATGTTTTTTACTTACTTCAATAATTGTCTTTCATTTATAGAGACTTTTCAGAATTTTTATTTTTTTCTTATAATTTTTCTTTAGATGTCCTGATACCGCTTCGGTCGTGTAGAAGTAGAGCCTCCGCCTCGGGTACACGTGGTACGATCCCCGGCTGGGTCATATCAGATAATTTAAAAATGGTAGTAATGGCGGCCCTCCTTTAACCTCAGGGTTGCGGGTTTTTCATTACGACTGACTGGTTGGTGTCAAGGGTAAATGGACCAGTAGTACCACTATCTTATCCAGGGAATGCCGTGATATTTATTTTATTGGGGCTTTACTCCGCTTTCAACATTATTTCAGTAATATCACGGCGACATTTCACTTATTCATGATAGATTAAGAAATGTGCCTTGCCCAAGGGAACCACTGGTACTCCAACATAACAACATCGCTGCGACTAGGGATCAAACCCGGGACACACAATGTATAAAACATGCTTGTAGCATTGGTAATTTACACAACATGGATAAAACATTATTTTAGCATTGGTAATTTACACATCATGGATAAAACATGCTTGTAGCATTGGTAATTGACATACCATGGATAAAACATTCTTGTAACATTTGTAATTCACACACCATGGATAAAACATTCTTGTAGCATTGGTAATTTACACACCATGGATAAAACATGCTTGTAGCATTTGTAATTTACACAACATGGATAAAACATTATTGTAGCATTGGTAATTTACGCATTATAGATAAAACATGCTTGTAGAAGGTGTCATCTGTGCCAGGAAAAAGGATACAACCTACATGGTATACCGATCCCTTGGGCGAAATAATCTTATTAGGCGTGATATTGCTGTATCATATTCCATTATTGATTGTATGGACAAGTTGGGGGTAACAAAATAGATGTAATTTGTCCGTTGATCATTGAACATTTAAGTTAACGTTTGGAATTAGAACTCATAAACCTATTTCGAAAGAATTGTAATAAGTTCTAGTGATTTGATCTGTGTGTTAAGGTAACGTTTAGTTGTAATAATGTCTAGTGATTTGATCTGTGTGTTAAGGTAACGTTTATAGTTGTAATAAAGTTCAACGCCGAGAGTAACACACAGACAGATAGAAGTTCGTGAGTCACAGGTATCAGAGCACAAACACAACAAGTACAAACACTTACGTATGCACTTTATAGAAAAACAGATGCCTCTAAAGGTAAAATAACACGGACGATAGTAATGCATTGTTTGCATAAGATAATCAGTGTGAACATTAACAGTTTAAAAGGGACAGAATACGACAAGGATATACTTATAATATTTATTCAGTATATTATAACTGGAATACTGCAGGAGGTGAAACACAATAACAAGTATATGAGGTTTACAGTGAACTTCTTTAGATGAATTCAATTGGATGATAGACACGAGTTCAGAGGTGTTATTATAATATATATTTGTACATAAGCAGCAGGATGAAGACATTATTCTTAATTCATGTATTCCATTGGATCAGTAACAAAAGCTTGGCGGTGCGATATTCTTTTATAGCAGCATGAAGACATTATTCTTAGTTCATGTATTCCATTGGATCAGTAACAAAAGCTTGGCGGTGCGATATTCTTTTATAGCATCAGAAAGGCATTTCATATGTATTGTTAAAATGATTCAATAACAACTATTGAAAGGAACCCACAACACTCATGGTTTGAATATTTTTATTACATTCACGGCTTTAAAAAGGTTCTAATGAGGTGTTCAATAGTGCTTGTTCTTCAAGAATAGTTGCATTGACAATATATATGGTACATAACTCCTATAGGGTCCATAACTCTGCAAATACGTAACTAGAGATACCTATTCAACTATACTACAATAACGACCGTGGTTAAAGTGTTTGAGATTCAATAAGCATGTAAGGTGATTCAATCATATTTAAGCTAGCTGTACAAGGCGAACAGATACTTTATTTTATGATGAGCACCATTATTATACTACTTTTTTAGAAAACGATGTGAAGTTTACTCAGCTAGTTTTTATTATACATACCTTATCAAATTGAATTACTAGTTAAAACCAACTATCAAAGGTAATATTTTTCATTTTCAAAATTTGAATAAACTTAAATATGTTATAACAATCTTCTCGATGAGGCAAACGTGAATCTGGTTGTATTTTAATGATTACGAAATTTCAATACTGATTACGTATTACGTATTGTGTGACAAATTTCAAATTAAATAGTTCTCTTTAGCATTCTTTAACATTACATACTATTATATTACTGCAATGTGGTTGAGTTTTTTGCCATTTATTGAACAGTGAATCATTTGGACACATAAGGTTAAAGCTACACATAAACGCTGTTGAATGAATTGTACAGTATAATTCAAAAGTCATATTCTCTTCGTAAAATCGAATATATGTATATTTGAAAATGAACTCGGAACGAAATGAAATACAACATTCTATCTATGCAGTCACTTTGGCCTTTATTTCTGTTGTATTGATAGTAGCAGATATTATATCAATTGTAGTGGTAAGAACATGCATTCGTGTATCGGGGCAAATCAAAATATTGACACAGAATTTAATTTTCTGTGATTTGTTAGTGCAATTGGTACTGTTAGTCATCATTGTAATTACTGCAGTTCAACAGGATCACAAAGATCGACAGATTTCGTGGAACATCATTCAACCTTTCTTAGGTAGTGCTCTGCTATTATATTGCACGTTTATGTTTGTGGTTGCTGTTGAGCGGTTGATATCGATCAGATACCCAAATCAGTATTACACATTAGCGTCGGTCAAAAATGTGTTCCGGGTCGTTGCTGCCACGTATATAAGTAATGTAATTATTTTAGTTATTGTTGGATCATCTATGATAACACACTGCATCAAACACACAGAGATTTGTCATGCAGGTACCTTAGAGAACTCTAAGATTCCCGCATGCATTCTGTTGGGCCTATTTGTGCTGTCTGATTTGGCTGTCGTCATTACAGGCGCGTACACACTGAAGGTATCAAAGGATCACACTAAACGAATACGTCTCCAATACCCATCCATGCGCATTAAGAACACGGTCTCAGAATTAGGAGCCATGCTTAACATTGCAGTATTTGTGTTCCTATTTTCCTTCGTGTTTATGTTCATGGTGTCGATCGATTTGGTCGAAATTGACGTAGATTTAAAAAATCGTTATGTCCTTCGTATGTTCACATACTTATGTATATGTACAAATTCGGGTGTTACCCTATGTTTCTATGTTTTCAATATGAAAGAATGTCGACTCATGTTTACTAAATTACTTTGTTTTTGGACAAAAAGGTTTGAAGTCGAATACCAAAGTAAACGCATTGAAATATACAATATACCAACCATAAGAGATATATGAAAGATCTAAAGAACAATTCCCGGTTTAAAAGCCGTGAGCTATTTTTACATTTGCTATGTCCTTGGTATGAGTATTTTTTTCTTCTACTTTTTACACTGCAAAATGTCGACTCATTTTTACTTAATTACTATGCTTTTGGACAAAGGTGTTTCAAGTCGATTACCAAAGTAGACGAATTGGAATATAAGACACCCCAACCATACGTAATATTTGAAAGGACTTTAGAACAATTAACGGTTTAAAAGTCATGTACTTTTTCTTTTAATAACAAATATAAAGATTAAAATTAATGTTTCGTATAGTTTAATGGCATCATTTATTTGACTGACATCAAACCATTTAAACTGATTGTTGAACGCCATTTTGAAGTCATACCACGCCTAGCTTTCTGACACCCTTGCCACGGTACAGCTCTGACGGTAGCGACGCGGGCTGTAAATCCAGGGGCTGTGAGTTAGTATACCAGCTCGGTCAACATTCTTTCCGACGTTTGATGAAAGTCACTTTGACAAGCGCCATTCGTCTTTGACCAATGGGCTTACAGTCTGAATTGAAAAGCAGTCAGTTGCCTGGAAAGTATGTTGTGTGGAGTACTGGTATGAGAAAACTAGGAAACACATGAGTAGGTGATCTGGCCGCCGTGATATGACTGATTTTTCTGGATAACGGCGCTAAGCCCCAACCAATTAATCAATTTATGACATCAGAACTCCACCCAACATTCTTTTCAAAGCATTCCACACACATTCTTGTAAATCATTGGTGTATACGAAAGACGAAAGTCTCATGAACGTTTCTCAAACCGGAATGTTTGCTGATATGGGTTTTTAACTCACGTTTCCTGGATAAACAGCCCCCGCCGCTATCGGCAAAAGCATTCGTGAGTTTTGAAGTTCGCAATAATATACTCAAGGATCATACATGAGCCGTCGCGCGATAAAACCAACATTGTGGACTCTACGTAAACTATTGACAAGGATCAGCCTAAGCATGCCGCGCAGGCTAACCCGGACAGACACTTTTCGCCATTTGTTTAAGGAATCATCACTCAACACCTCTTTCACCCTGAGACGTAATGTGTCAGCCCGGATCAGTCTGCACGGACTACGCATCGATACATTACGCATAGTCAATACTGTTGGGTTTTCTCATGGATTGATACATGTTATAAAGATTGAAATAATCATTATAATAACAATGTTTGACCAAATCTAACATGTCATAACATAATTTGATTAATTGTCTTGTTTATTTTGACTTTTGAATTTATTGTATATTTTATGTTGATTTTAAACATTGTATGTTGATTTTAAACATTGTATGTTGATTTTAAACATTGTATGTATGTGTATTATCTAAAATAAAGTGTATGCTCTGTGTATATGTTTATTTATATCTAATAATTCAATAGAATGATCTTTAATTAATTGAATAATTCGGTCAATGCATTTTTCTACTTTGAATTAGATTACTTGATTTAATCCTTTCCAACATATAACAAATCTGCAGCAGACGACTTTGAAAACATAGTGACAAAAACCTGAAAAATCTCCATAAAAGCAGAAACATGTTAACAGTGTTTATATGTCTCTGATTAAAAATTAGCTTAATTGTTAAATAAAGTTGAAAACATTGTGGCCAAAGGAGAAATTGCTCATGTTTTCAAAAGTTGTTTGCTGCTATTGTGCCAAAATGTATCTGCAAGGGGGAAAGAGTTAAATAATAACCAATATTCACAGAATTCAATATTTACATCACAGTGAAACCATCTGAGTTAAGAGCTTGGATTTATACATCTAAAAGATTGGAGGTATAATGTTGATAACAATTAAGTAAAAAAAATATTGAAAGGATTTTAAAGTTAAGAGTTGCTTTTATAAAACAGATTATTTTTCAACAATATGTCATACATGCTGATTTTTTACATAAGAACCAATTATGGTGGAGTGTCCTTGGGAAAGGCACTTTTCCTATATATAGCCCAATACATATACATTATACTGGTTTGTTTACACAGAGATCATGAATAAGTGAACAGTCGCCTTAATATAACATAAATAATGCAGAATTGTCGTATGAGGGAAAGGGTTAAAATATGGATACTCTCTAAAGATGAAAGAACAATTGTTGAAAGAAGTTAAACAAATTTAGCAAAAGGAGAGATTGTTTATAATGAGAAATTTCTCCTTTGGCATTAAATATTTTCAAAAGCCAGCTGCTGTAGAGACGTCAAAAAGTGCCTCTATGACATGACAGATTAAATCAAAGGAAAAACAGAATAATTCATAGATTGTTTGGTGTTTTACGCCACTTTCAACAATTCTTTAGTTATATCACAGCATTTCCTTGAAAGTTACCAGTACTACTGGTCTATTTATCCTGACACCAGCCAGTCAGACGTAATGCTAATCCCGAAAACCTGAGCTCCAAGAAGGACAGCCATTACTACCGTTATTTGTAAAACCAGGCCAGACCTTCTGTTCCTGAGGCAATATATACAATAATAAATATTACCTGTGGGCAGACAAAATTGAATATTTCAAATAGTCTTCGCTTGTGATTGTATGTTTTACTTCCTCTTCAATGATTGGTACAATTCGATTGGTCAGAATTTTGATAACCTCGTCATTTCTACCTCCATCAAAGAGAGCAAACAATCCCTCCCGACTTTCGTTAAATCTAGGTTTGTTTACAATACTGACAGAAAGTCTGAAATGGGAAATTATACATACATGCAAAATTTTGCCTTTAGATCACAAAAAAGAAAATTCAAATCATGCTGCCCAAAAAACAATTATTGGAAATAAATAGAGATCCAATTCAGTCTGCAGATGATGATCAATAATCAATAATGCAGAAAACAGAATTGTTAAATGTTTGTTTTTCTTTCAATTTTCTGTAAAACTGCAGATTCTTTATGCAGAAAACAGACATTTTAATGTACCGGTAAGTTAATTGTTCAATTCTATATAAAACTGCAGATTTTTAATGCAGAAAACTGAGTTTTTCTAGTATTTTAATTGTTCAATTCTCCATGAAACTTACTTATTTCTCATGCCGGAGGTCTGTGACAAACCACTCTGCCATGGAATCTCCAATTCATCAAATCCTGCAGTTCTAAGGTCCAAAAGGGATCTGTTTTGGCCCTTAATGTCCACCATACACACTTTCTTTTTGGTGCTGGAAATGAATTACAAAACAAACATGAGTCTCATCCGGCAAAAAAGGGAGTACTGTGGCCTATGTGAACAGTGAATGCTCAGGCAATGGATTAATAAGTCTTTAACCCTTTCCCACTTACATACAGCAAATCTGCAGCAGACAACAAAAAATATCCATTAAAGACCGTTTAATTATCAAATATGCATCATGAGCAGAGTTGGTACTAAATTTGAGATTTTTCTTCATTATCCCACACTATTTTCAAAAATTGCAAGCTGTAGATGTGTCAAAAACGCTTCATCTACAGATTAAAAATAGTCCAATCATTTTATTGCTTAATTGATATAAGCTTTAGAAACCCAGTTCATTTATAAAACATTTTTCTTCCCCTAATTTCAAAAAAAATATTTTATAAAGCATAAGAATGGAGTGTCATGCAGTCAGTTAATTTATCAATTTATTGGGATTATCTCCCGCGTCATTGTCAGCAGAAATTGAACCTGGGACACTCAATGTCAAACCCTGCACATTATCCGCTTGGAAATGGCAGATGCTATCGATCATGTGGACCAATTAATTTACTGGGCATATTTCCTTGGTACACATCAAATTGTCGAGCCATGGTATTTGACTTTCTGCATGTGGGTAAGGGTTAACTCTTTCCAACATGTAACAAAACTGCAGCAGATGTTTTGAAAAGATCTGGAGAAAAATCTAGAAAGCACATTTTCCTATGTTGAAGCTTAAATTGTAGTATGCTTTATACAAATGGAGTGAATTATTAAGCTTTTCAAAACTTAAAAGAACACTATGATAAAACATTATAATGTTAAAAAAAGACACAAACACACAATCAATGAATCAAAGACATTAACACAACTCATTGTTAAAACTACATTATATTCTACTATTAATTTTGAATTTAATGATGAGCTCTTTTCAAATCAATACATCTCTCTTTTAACAACATACAACAAGTGAAGTAGACACCTCCCCTGTCTTTGGTAGACTTGCTAATATCACTGTTCCCTTAACACTGTCCCACATATAGACACATTCTGACACATCTGAAAAAGCCTACTTTTGAAAACATTATGGCAAAAGCATAAATTCTTAATTACTTGGACTACTAATACGGGGAAGAGAAATGAGTGCAATAAGCGCCCATTGTTTGCCGTCTTTACAAAACTGTTTGTGTACATAAATCTCAATAAGCGGGTAGATAAACCTTGTACTTGTAATACAGGATATCAATCGATAAGAACGACAAGCATATTAAATAGCGCTATATAGATTATCACACTCGCTTCTCTTCCCTGTATTAGTAGTCCCAGCTAATTATGATCAATTTCTTCTTTTGTCACAATTTTATCAATTCTACGTAAAATATGCTTTCAAACATATTGTTTTATAGTTTTGCTTTAATGTTTTCAAATTTGTCTGCTACAAATTATTTATAGATGGGAAAGGGAGGGCTAAACAGATTGTTATTATGCAAAGTTAATATCAAGTGACACAAGTTATCACCCTTTGTATAAAATCTACTCTTCTTTTAAATAACAAGTCTATGGCACATATTATTGTTAGAAAACAAAATCATTATTTTTACATGAGTAATCATCAAATGCCACAAGTTATGAACCTTTTTGTATTAAATCAACTGTCCTTTTCTTTTGGAAAACCAGTCGGTGACACAAACATGTATTAATCTTTTCCCACATAGAAGTTACAACAAATCTGCAGCAGAAACTTGGAAAACATTTTGTCTAAGGCATAGAATGTTTCTATGAATTATTGAACAATGAATTATTGAATAAAGTTGAAAACATTATGGCATAACAAGAAATTGCTCATGAAGAGCAATTCGTCCTTTTGCCACAAAGTTTTCAAAAATTGTCCGCTGTGGAAATGGGTTAATGTTAACAATTGTATTAGTCAAATTAACTCCCTTTAACACATCACCCCCTCCTATCTTACCCTCGAAACTTCATCAAAAAGTCTCTGGAATTAAACAGTCAACTTTGGAAATGATTGGTAAACATTTGTTTTATTGGGGTTATACGCCATTTTCAACATTATTTATGTTATATCACGGCAACAGTTCACTGTTTCATGATTCCTTGGTATTGATTGATTGTGGTTTAACGCTGGTTTCAACAAATGTTTAGTGTTATCACTGCAGCCAGTGTTCATTGCTTTCTCACACAAGTACTCCACACACCCATACTTTCAAAGCAACTGGCTGCTTTCCACATCAACTTTTAGGACATTTTGTGAAACACTAGATGACACTTGTTACAGTGACTTTTGTCAAATATGTTGAAAGGAATGTTGGGCAAGTTGGGATTCAAACTTACAAACCCTGGATTGACAGCCGACGGTTGCTACCGGATAATTCCTTGGTAAACAAACCAGTACTAGGCTAGGAAATGTGACTTGCCCAAGGGCTATCCACCATGACCTTCACTCCACAACTGGGTATTGAACCTGGGCCACCCAATGCCAAGACCCTGACACTAACCACTCTGCCACAGTGGATTCATGTTTGGTAAACAAAGTAGATCAGGTTGTTTGTAAACCCTTTCCCTGCTTCAGGTGCATTCTGACGCATTTAAAGCAGGCAAAAAAAAGTAATTGCTAATATTGAAAAGTTTCTCATTTTACCACAATATTTTCATTTCTTTTCAGTGCAGATTTTCCATATTATGCCATCATTTGTTTTGCAGATTCGTTGTAAGCAGGAAATGGTTAATGCATCTGAAATACACCTTTTAACTCTTTCCCACATACAATAAATATGCAGTAACCTCTTGGCAAAAACATGGAGAAATTGCTTGTTACAATGTTCTCAAAAGTCGACCGGTGCAGAGGTGTCAGAAAGCGTCTATTTGTGGGAAAGGGTTAAAACTCATAACGAGCAGCTGCTTCAAAGAAAGCAATTCAACCGAAACTTTATCAAAATCATCAACTATTCCAGATGACTCCAGAAATATCATATCTGGAAACATACAAAACTATTCATTAATACTTTAAATAGTGTAATATCCACCATTAAAATGAAGGTAAGAACTGTTAACACTTTTCAAAATACATCACATCTGCAGCAATAAACTTTTCATCTATGCATAATTAAGGAAAATCTATATGGATGAAAGTATAATTAATTAATTATTGATTAAAGTTCAAAGACATTTGATACAGAGGAGAAAACGCTTATATTTAAACGTCATCTGCTGCAAATGTATCTGCAGGCGGGAAAGTGTTAAAGACAATCTCTAAACTCTTTGCATATATATATAACAACTATAAAAGTGCGATCTTTAACCAAACAATCAACACAACATTTTTCTCAGGCAACAGGCTACTTTCCCCAACTTAACTTTTATAGATCATTTATAGTAGAACAATGACACTGGTCTTGTCAATCTTTGAGAGATATATTTCTGCAGAGCTTTAATTGAAACTCATATAACCCATGAAACAGAACCATGATGTAGGGTATACAGGCTCAACTGCATAAGTTTATAAAACAAACCAAGACTTGATAAGGTGGAGAATTGGTGTTTGTAGTTTTAACTTTTGTATTTTACATTGATTGTGAATGAAGCTTTAAGCTTATATTAATCATGCTCATTGTCTGCTTTCTGGAGACATAACAAGAACTTGCGCTGTTTGCTTGAAAAATCCCAAAGGCAGAACCCTCTTGTCAGGGGATACAAACCAGGGACATATGTGCGAGAGGCCTATGAAGCCAAAGGTCCAGAGTTCAAATTGGTGGTCTTAATCCTTACTTGACTTCCAAACCCTATGTTGTGGGTACACAAAGAATCATCTCAGTGAGAAAACTCCTTTGGTTCAAACAGCATAGAAATGTGTTCAGTAATAAGTGAGATAGTTTGGTATAAAGCAGAGCTCTAATAAGGCAAATGTTTCAAACTCTTAAATCTTTATTTGACATCGAAACCCTATATTGTTAGTACTCAAAACTCGGTGAGACTTTTCTTTTGAGTACCCACAACATGTTGAGAGATGTTGTGGGAAAGGACCTGTTCTAGTCCTCTGGGATAAAGAGCTGTTCACTCTAAATGTCGTTTTTCATACCTGATGCCTCTGAGTTCACTAGAGTTGACTTGCATTTCTGGATTACCCGATATGTCAAGGAGGTTTACATTAGAGGACATCAACCCTGTTATGGAAATGTCCATCAGTCTGTTAGAACCAACCTCTAAAACCTGAAAATAGGCAAAACAAGT